>JARQOC010000243.1:0-5000 GCA_033576535.1 Allobates femoralis
ACCAGTATCACCCCCGTATCACCCCAGTTCACTCCAGTATCACTCCCAGTATCACCCCAGTTCACCCCAGCATCCTTTCAGCATCACTCCCGCATCACTCCCGCATCACTCCCCGTTCACTCCCAATCACTCCCGCATCACACCCAGCATCACACCCAGCATCACACCCGCATTACTCCCAATCCTCCCCATCACCCCTTTTCCCCCCCAAACCACCAGTATCACCCCCATATACAACCCCCGTATCACTCCCCTATCACTCCCACTATCACCCCAGTAACACCCGTATCACTTTCCGTATCCTCCCAGATCACCCCAGTATCCCCCCAATCCCGGATCACACCCAGTATCACACCCAGTTTTCACCCCCGTATCCCCCCCCCCATATCACACCAGTATCCCCCCAGATCCCCCCCAAATCCTTCCCCGGATCACCCCCGGATCACACCCCGATACACCCCCGGGATCACACCCCGTTCCCCGGGATCACTCCAGATCCCCGACACACCCCCAAACACCCCTACACTCCCCCAGTATCACCCCCAGTATCACTCCCAGTATCACTCAGTATCCAAATCCCATATCAGTATCCCCCGTATCACACCAGTATCACCCCCATTCACACCCCAATCAACACCCGCATCACCCCAGCATCATCCCAGCATCACCCCAGCATCACCCCGCACATCCCCGCATCACTCCCGATCACCCCCGATCAACCCCCTTCACCCCAGCACCTCCCAGCTTTACTCCCAGCATCCACCCGTACACTCCCCACACTCCCATATCACTCCAGATCACACCCATTCCACCCGAAAATCCCAGATACACCCACCCCATCACTCCCATATCACACCCTTTCCCCCAGTATACTCCCATCATCCCCCCAGTATAACCCCGTATCACCCCGTTGGGGGGGGTTTAAACACATTCCCGATTATGATAATTCACCAGTACCATTTTCTGGAGCAAGTAAATCCATGGCCCGCCCCAAGATCAAACTTTCAATCATGATTTCAAGATCAACTTTGGTTGGGACCACAGTTCTCCACCATAGATTCCCAGACAAAGGTTTACTAAACATTTCCCAGACCCAATACCAAAGATGTAAACTTTACACGCTTTCCCCGATAAACCCAGACCGGAATTTTTGATAAAGGTATTAAAATTGGTTAACCAGAACATTGGGTTTTGGTAGAATTAAAAGGGGGAATCAACCCCTCCCCTTTTACTACATAAAATCCTTCAAAACCTTACCCTTTACTCCATACTCCCTCCCAAATCCCCCTCCATTAATTCCCTCCCCATATTCTCCAACTCCGGTAATACCAATAACCGTTGTTATTTAACTATATACGTGGTTTAATTAACAGTTATTTTCGTTCTCATAAAAATATTTTATTTTGAAAATTCTTATTAAAAACTTTTTTAATTTACAATATATTTAAACAGATAACAAATTAAAAAATCGATATCGTTTTGGGATAACCAATAAAAAAACCAAAACCCCCAACCCCAACCCCTTCCTTCCCCCCCAACACCCTTACCCTAACCCCCAACACCCAGATCACCCAGTATCACCCCATATCCTCCCATATCACCCATATCACCCCAGAAACCAATCACTCCGTTCAACCCAGTTTCCCGTATCACTCCCCGTTCACCAGTTCCTCCCATTTACTCCCAGTTATCCATATCACCCCAGTACACCAGTACCCATATCCCTTAACCCTTCCCCATCACCCTATACACCCGTACAACCAGTATCACTCCTTCACTCCCAGTATAACCCAGTATCTCCGTATCACCTATACTCCGACACTCCAACTCACCGTATACACCAGTATCATCCCAACCCCATTACACCCAGTATCATCCATATCACTCCCCCCCACCCAAATTCCAAACCCCCTCAACCCCCCTATCAACCCAATCACCCGTATAACAAATTCCCATATCACCCGTTCACCAGTATACCCCTTTCCCCCAAACCATATCCCCATACACACCCATTCACCCAGTATCCCAAACCCGTATCACCCCAATTCCCCCGATCCCAGTAACCCCGTACCTCACTCCCATTTCCCCCCTTTCCATATCTCCCTTTAACCAGTCCCCTTACTCCAGTATCCACCATTCCCCAATCCCCTTCCCCCCAATTCCCCTATTCCCCCCCCTTACCCCACCCAGATCACCCAGATCCCAGTATACCCCAGTTCCCCCTATCACCCAGTTCCTCCAAATCCCCCGATCACTCCCGTATCACCCCAGATCCCCAACCCCATCACTCCCAGCCCCAAAAGGGAACACCCTCACCCCAACTCCAGTTCACCCCATACACCCTTCCCAGTAAACTCCATAACCCCATATCACCCAGTATCAATTTCCCCCATACACCCAACCCCTACCCCGTATCCCCAGTATCACCCGATCACCGTAACACCGTACCAAACCCCTACACTCGTACAACCGTATCAACCCCCCGTATCACTCCCGTTCCCAAAACCCCGTTTACTCCCGTATCCCCCAGATCCCATAACCTTATCCCCCGTACACCCACACCCCAGACCTCCCAGATCACACCCGTATCACACCCGTATCTCCAGTATCACCCAGATCACACCCCCCCAGATCAACCCAGTATCATCCTTAAACCCTCCACAAACCCAACCCCAGACACCCGATCATCCCAATCATCCAGCATCCTCCACATCCCCCAGTTTACTCCCAGATCACTCCCCAATCCTCCCCCACCCAAAAACCCCTTTATCCCAGATCACCCTTCCCCTCATCCATCCCCAGATCCCCCAATTCCCCCATCCCCACCCCAACCTCCAGCTACCCCGATCACCCCCAACCAGTATCACACCGTATCACCCATCACCCGATCACACCTATCACACCGAACCCCCATACCCCAGACTCCAATCACCAGATCCCCAGATCAACCCAGCACCAGATCACCCAGTATCACACCCTATCACACCAGTATCCACAAAACCCGATCACTCCCAGAACACCCAAATTTTCCCCTTTTATACCCAATCCCCCCTTCCCCAATCCCCAACATCCCTACCCCCACCCTTTCCCCCAAATTTCCCCAACCACCAGATAACCAGATCACCCAAACACCCTACACCCATCACCCCCCACCACCCATCACCCCAGCATCCCCATCATCCCCCCAGATCTCCAGACACCCCACCCTTCCCCAGATCACTCCCTCCCCCACCCTATTCCCCCCCCCACAACCCAGTATCACCCCAAACCCCCTACACCCCAGATCACTCCCAGTTAACACCCAAACACCCGTATCAACCCCGATCCCCCGATCACCATATCACCAGACCTAATCACCAGTATCCACCCTATACCCGTATCACCCTTCCCCAAACACCCCATATCCCCACACCCCCCATCCCCAGATCACCCCACACCCCACCCCCCATTAACCCCCCGATCACACCCAGTTACCCAATCCCCCCCACCCCATCACACCCAGAAACCAGTCACCCCAGTATCACTCCCAATCAAAATATCCACCAGTTCATCCCATATCACTCCCTATCACTCCCTATCACCCATATCACCAGTATCACTCCCTTCCCCCTATACTCCCAGCAACCCAACCCAACACCCGACACTCCCAAACACCCAGATCACTCCCGATACCCCGATACCCCAGATACCCCAGATACTCCACCACCCCAACCCCCTATACCCCCTTTCCCCAACCCCAACCCGCTTCAAACCCCCAAACACCCCCTTACCCAGTTCACTCCCAGCCCCCTATACCCAAATTTTCCCCGTATACTCCCAGTATAACCCCATCACTCCATATCACCCGAACCCAATCCCCCTATCATATAACCTACCCCAAATACTCCATATAAAACCCCGTATCATCCTTTAAAACCCCTTTCCCCAATCACTCCTTCACCCTATCTTCCCCTTTTCCCCCAAAATTAAACCCGTATACCCTTTCCAGTATCACTCCCGTATCCCCTATCCCTTTTCCAGTTCCCCCATATCCTCCCGTATCACACCCATTTACCCAGTATCACCCAGTATCACCCCAGTACCCAATTTCCCCAACCCCATCCCCAGTTCACTCCCTTCCCAAATCCAGTATCCACACTTATCACTCCCAGTATCACCAGTTTCCATAACCCCTTTCACCAAACCCTATTCACTCCCATATCACCCCAGTATCACCCATATACCCAGTAACTCCCAGACACACCCAAACCCCGATCACACCAGTATCACCCATCACCCAGATCACACCCGTATCACCCAGTATCACCCAGTATCACCCAGTAAAACCACTCAATCACACCCTTTACTCCCAGTCATCCACACCCAATACCCCCACTCTTCCAGACACCCTCCCAGTATCACCCAATCCATAAATCACTCCCTATCACCCAGTATCACCCAGTATCACACCATATCACCCAGATCACACCCCCATACACCCAGTCAACCAAAACCAGTAACTCCGATCACCCAGTCACACCCTACCCCAGTATCACCCGTATCACACCTACACCCATATCCCAGATACTTTTAAAAATACCCCCTTTTCCCCAAACCCCCAAAACCAGTTCACCCCAGATCCCCAATCCCATTCCCCCGATCCCAATTCCACCCAGATCACCCCGTCACTCCAGACACCCCAAACCCAGATCACTCCAGTACCCATTCACCGATCCCCAGTATCACACCCCCTATCACCCGTATCCCCCAGTATCCTCCCAGATCTCCAATCCTCCCAGATATCCCGATCACCCAGTATCACCCCATATCACCCAATCACTCCAGCACACACCAGTATCACCCAGACACCCAGTATCCTCCTTCCCAAACCCCAATCCCCCAAATCCTCACTCCCCAAAACCCCCAACACCCCTCTCCAGATCCCCCACCCCTTCCAAACCCAACCCCAAAAATTCCCAAACCCCTTAACCCAACCCCAAACCCCCCCCCCCCCCCCCAAA
>JARQOC010000243.1:10000-107596 GCA_033576535.1 Allobates femoralis
TCCCAGTATCACTCACAGTATCACTCACAGTATAACACCCAGTATCACTCCCAGTATCACTCCCAGTATCACTCCCAGTATAACACCCAGTATCACTCCCAGTATCACTCCCAGTATCACACCCAGTATAACACCCAGTATCACTCCCAGTATCACTCCCAGTATCACACCCAGTATCACTCCCAGTATAACACCCAGTATCACTCCCAGTATCACTCCCAGTATCACACCCAGTATTACTCCCAGTATCACTCCCAGTATCACTCCCAGTATCACTCCCAGTATCACACCCAGTATCACACCCAGTATCACTCCCAGTATCACTCCCAGTATCACTCCCAGTATTACTCCCAGTATCACTCCCAGTATCACTCCCAGTATCACACCCAGTATCACTCCCAGTATCACACCTAGTATCACTCCCAGTATCACTCCCAGTATCACTCCCAGTATCACACCCAGTTTCACAACCCAGTATCACTCCCAGTATCACTCCCAGTATCACTCCCAGTATCACTCCCAGTATCACACCCAGTATCACTCTCCAGTATCACACCTAGTATCACTCCCAGTATCACCCCCAGTATCACACCCAGTATCACCCCCAGTATCACTCCCAGTATCACTCCCAGTATCACACCCAGTATCACTCCCAGTATCACACCCAGTATCACTCCCAGCATCACTCCCAGCATCACTCCCAGTATCACACTCAGTATCACTCCCAGTATCACTTCCAGTATCACACCCAGTTTCCACCCAGTATCACTCCCAGTATCACTCCCAGTATCACTCCCAGTATCACACCCAGTATCACTCCCAGTATCACACCTAGTATCACTCCCAGTATCACTCCCAGTATCACTCCCAGTATCACTCCCAGTATCACACCCAGTATCACTCCCAGTATCACACCTAGTATCACTCCCAGTATCACTCCCAGTATCACACCCAGTATCATTCCTTGTTCCTTTGTCTTATTCGTTCCTCAGATTGACGTGTCTCTTCCTTCGTCTGAAGAATTCACAATTACGAGCGGCAGCAAGAATTCGTTCTGTCTCCTCGGAGGAGAGAAAAAGACGGTGTCTTATGATGTCACTCCAAAGATAATAGGTGAGAACACAGACGTCACCCCGACGACACCACGGACCTGGGCCCCGCCCCAGTGATGACATCACTGATATAATGACATCACACATGAGACCACACCCCTTATACCACAGTACAACCAGCCTGTATACACATGTGAGAGGTGTCAGCCCCGCCCCCTGGTGATGACATCACTATTATAATGACATCACACATGAGACCACACCCCTTATACCACAGCACAACCAGCCTGTATACATATGTGAGAGGTGTCAGCCCCGCCCCCTGGTGATGACATCACACATGAGACCACACCCCTTATACTACAGCACCAGCTCCTCATCTATTACTGCTGACACCAGCCTGTATACATGTGAGGAGTCAGCCCCGCTCCCCCGTGATGACATCACTAAGCCCCGCCCCCTTGTCCATGTTGTGTTACTGAGGCTGTGCACTGTGATTAGTGGCTGTTCCATAACCTCCATATTATTATTTCTGCTCTCAGGACAGATGAATATCTCCATAGAGGCTGAGGCCGTGCAGAGCGCGGAGCTGTGTGCCGGGCAGGAGGTGAAGATCCCCAAAAAAGGCGGCACAGACATAGTGATCCAGTCAGTGCTGGTGGTGGTGAGTGCCAGGGGAGGGGCTTATACCTGCAGTTCAGGGTGTGGTTATATAAGTGGGTGTGGCTAATCAGATTCCTGCACCTGAAATGACATGTGACCTTATCCGCCATCCTGGGGCCCCCAGCTTTCTGCACAATACAGGGCCCCCCCAGTCTGGACGTCATCTCTGCAGGTTCCTATGATGGAAGCTGCTCCTTCATTCTGCATTTATTGTAAATGTCGTCATGTTTATCTGCAGGCGGGAATCACTGCATGGACATACCGTCACCCTGTGCGTGACGCCTGGGGTAGCGCTAGGGATCATTATATTGTGGTAGAAGGGAAGCAAAGAACTAGTGGACACACAAGCCTGAGGTGTATGCCAGGCCTCCAGGGCCGCACACGGTGCAGGTTTTCAGGATTTCCTTAGCATTGCACAGGGGTTGGAATCATCATCTGTGCATGTGAATAAATTACCACTTGTGCAATGCTAAGGAAATCCTGAAAACCTGCACTGTGTGTGGTCCTCAAGGCCTGGAGCTGGGGACCCCTGGTGTAAGCTGTGCACACGACCCCTGTGTAATGAGGGTGATTGTTCCCTGTTATCCACCCCCACACACCATCCGCAGGTGATGGAATGAGGCACAGGCACAGGGCTCAGGGGTAACAGCTGCTTTTACTATCGCAGGAACGAGGCAAATGCAGCATGAAGTAAATATTTCACAGTCTTTTGTGGGTAGGTCATGACAAATACAGCACGGAGCTGAACACTGACGTGTGATTGGGCTTCTGGAGCCGTAAGAGCACGGATTGTTTACACCTAGTATTTGTATGTTGTTATACGAAGGTTCAGAGGCCTTTGTGGCTTAAAGTGGAAGGTGAGATATAACAAGAGGGTTGTACTGACCTGGGAATCCTGGGGTAGTTTCACAGCTGCTCACGCCACAGGCAAAAGATGAAGCAAATAGAGAAAGGTTACGGTGGAACGGGAGACCCGCACTGTTTTTCAGCCACGTGCAGTTGGTTCTTCGGTATACTCAGCATGCCCTACTGTCTGGAGAAGCACATGTAGGTCCGGATCCAGGATAGAAAGCTTATAGCAGACTGTCTGTAGAAGCCAGAGAAGAATCCGAGGCCTTGGGGGCTGCCAGGAGATCTTGTGGTAAAGGAAAGCTCCATGTGTGCTCTGCTCCATGTGGAGTCTGGGCCAGGACTGGGGACATTCCAGCTAGAAACTAGAAACAGCTCCACCTATTGAGCCCTGTGACTGGGTCACCGGCCAATAAGACAACACCCAACTTACACCTCAGATCCTGGACAATGCAAAGTGATAGGACAGATAAAATCTGTACCGGGTCACTACACCTGCAGACGGGCGGCTGTGGAGGGAGGTGAGTAGCTCACTGCTACCAGCGCGTCCTGTAATAGGAGCCGCCGGAGTCACAAGTCCGTTAATGATATTTCTTCTTCCTTAACCTTCCCTCATCACCTGTGAGTGATATATTGAGAAGTAGAAGGAACAGTAGCACCTTTATTATTACTCAGCTTCATACGTGAGATAGTTGCCTGAACTATCCTTTATGTGGAATTTCCATATGGACCGTACTCACATTCATATGAAGGTTTCTCAGATAGCTTAACTCAGCCACATAGACTTCGTAATAAGAGTCCAGGAGAAGTAGAGATGTTTTTCACTGAAAATCTTGTATTGATGTACAATGCAGAAGGTAAAAAGAGTGATTCTTCACAGAGCAGTAAAACGTGTCATCTAAGATGGCTGCAAGAATAATGGGGAAGAAGGGAGGAGTAAACTGACATCACAGCGCTACAGGGACAGAGAAGGGACAAACATACTAATAGAGCAATGCTTCTGCCTAGCAAGACAAATAAACACAACATAGCACTAAAAACATTTACTGATTCCTAATCATGGAACATGACAAACTCACTCACAAAGTAGAGACCCCATAACATAACAGTGTGGACTGAGTGCTGAGGAGGAGAGGACAGAAAAGTCCACATCGCTCTGCTGTCCCCAGTACTGGAGAGTACAGACCTCCTCAGCAAAAAGACTGCACCCAAGGGGAGCTTCATGGCCGAGCACCTGCAGCCGTTCATCACCAAGCACAATGCCGAGCATCTAATGTACAGCCACCAGCCCTGGAGTCTGGAGGAGACATGTTCTGTGCAGCCGTACATCACCAAGCACAATGCCGAGCATCTAATGTACAGCCACCAGCCCTGGAGTCTGGAGGAGACATGTTCTGTGCAGCCGTACATCACCAAGCACAATGCCGAGCATCTAATGTACAGCCACCAGCCCTGGAGTCTGGGAGTCATAATGCCAAGTAGTCGCATCCGTACATCACCAATCAATTCCAAGTAGTTGCAGCCGTATATAACCAATCGTAATGCCAAGTAGTCGCAGCCGTACATCACCAATCAATTCCAAGTAGTCGCAGCCATATATCACCAATCATAATGCCAAGTAGTCGCAGCCATACATCACCAATCATACTGCCATGCAGCTGCAGCCGTACATCACCAATCATAATGCCAAGCATCTGCAGCCGTACATCACCAATCATAATGCCATGCAGTTGCAGCCGTACATCACCAATCATAATACCAAGCAGCTGCAGCCATACATCACCAATCACAATGCCGAGCAGCTGCAGCCATACATCACCAATCACTTTTCTCCATATAAATGTCTATGGATGTAGATGTTGACAGAAAAGACCGTTGAGGTGAATGTGGGGGGCACATACTATTCACCATACAGTGCATAAAGTCACAGTTTGGTTTTTGGTCGTTATCGTCTTGCAGGTTATAACAGCTCTAAACATCAGATTAGGAAAATACACTTCTGAGGTGATAACACATATGGCCGTCCATCTTGTCAGTTCTTTAAAAAGTGAAATCACAACCAAAGCCGCCATTACAGGGAATGTGTTTACATGTTTCCTTCCAGGCTGAGGGGTCGGCGGTGGAGAAGACGCACAGCTCCCTGCTGATCTGCGATGGTAAAACTCCCAACATCTCTTCACCCATTTCTTCCTCCTGTGCAGTCACTGTGTGCAGTCTCCTCCTCCTGTGCAGTCACTGTGTACAGTCTCTTTCTCCTGTGCAGTCACTGTGTGCAGTCTCCTCCTCCTGTGCAGTCACTGTGTGCAGTCTCCTCCTCCTGTGCAGTCACTGTGTGCAGTCTCCTCCTCCTGTGCAGTCACTGTGTGCAGTCTTCTCCTCCTGTGCAGTCACTGTGTACAGTCTCTTCCTCCTGTGCAGTAACTGTGTGCAATTTCTTCCTGTGCAGTCACTGTGTGCAGTCTCTTCCTCCGGTGCAGTCACTATGTGCAGCCACTCCCTCCTGTGCAGTCACTGTGTGCAGCCACTCCCTCCTGTGCAGTCACTGTGTGCAGCCACTCCCTCCTGTGCAGTCACTGTGTGCAGCCACTCCCTCCTGTGCAGTCACTGTGTGCAGCCACTCCCTCCTGTGCAGTCACTGTGTGCAGTCTCCTCCTCCTCTGCAGTCACTGTGTGCAGTCTCCTCCTCCTGTGCAGTCACTGTGTGCAGTCTCCTCCTCCTGTGCAGTCACTGTGTGCAGTCTCTTCCTCCTGTGCAGTCACTATGTGCAGTGTCTCCCTCCTGTGTAGTTACTGTGTGCAGTCTCTTCCTCCTGTGCAGTCACTGTGTGCAGTCTCTTCCTCCTGTGCAGTCACTGTGTGCAGTCTCCTCCTCCTGTGCAGTCACTGTGTGCAGTCTCCTCCTCCTGTGCAGTCACTGTGTGCAGTCTCCTCCTCCTGTGCAGTCACTGTGTGCAGTCTCTTCCTCCTGTGCAGTCACTATGTGCAGTGTCCCCCTCCTGTGTAGTTACTGTGTGCAGTCTCTTCCTCCTGTGCAGTCACTGTGTGCAGTCTCTTCCTCCTGTGCAGTCACTGTGTGCAGTCTGTCTGCACAGGAGGAGGAGACAGCACACAGTGACTGCACAGGAACAGACTGCACACAGTGACTACACAGGAGGAGGAGACTACACACAGTGACTTCACAGAAGGAGGAAACTGCACACAGTGACTGCACAGGAGGAGGAGACTGCACACAGTGACTGCACAGGAGGAAGAGACTGCACACAGTGACTGCACAGGAGGAAGAGATTGCACACAGTGACTGTACAGGAGGAGGAGACTGCACACAGTGACTGTACAGGAGGAGGAGACTGCACACAGTGACTGCACAGGAGGAGGAGACTGCACACAGTGACTGCACAGGAGGAGGAGACTGCACACAGTGACTGCACAGGAGGAGGAGACTGCACACAGTGACTACACAGGAGGAGGAGACTGCACACAGTGACTGCACAGGAGGAGGATACTGCACACAGAGACTGCACAGGAGGAAGAGATTGCACACAGTGACTGCACAGGAGGAAGAGATTGCACACAGTGACTGCACAGGAGGAGGATACTGCACACAGTGACTGCACAGGAGGAGGAGACTGCACACAGTGACTGCACAGGAGGAGGAGACTGCACACAGTGACTGCACAGGAGGAGGAGACTGCACACAGTGACTGCACAGGAGCACTGTGTGCAGTCTCTTCCTCCTGTGTGATTCCTGCACCGCTTTATATCTGCTGTCCTGTCCTCACGGATGTCTGGTGACTGTTGACGGCTGATGACTGTTGACGGCTGATGACTGTTGACGGCTGATGACTGTTGACGGCTGATGACTGTTGACGGCTGATGACTGCTGACGGCTGATGACTTGTGACTGTTGATGACTGATGGCTGCTGACTGCTGACTAATGACTGCTGACTGTTGACTGCTGACTGTTGACTGATGACTGTTGACGGCTGATGACTGTTGTCGGCTGATGACTGTTGTCGGCTGATGACTGTTGACGGCTGATGACTGTTGACGGCTGATGACTGTTGACGGCTGATGACTGCTGACGGCTGATGACTTGTGACTGTTGATGACTGATGGCTGCTGACTGCTCATGGCTGATGACTGCTGACTAATAACTGCTGACTGTTGATTGTTGACTGCTGACTGTTGACTGCTGGCTGTTGACTGCTGACTGCAGACTACAGGATGATGACTGCAGGATGATGACTGCAGGATGATGACTGCAGGATGATGACTGCAGGATGATGACTGCTGGATGATGACTGCTGACTGGACTGACTGCTGATTGCTGACTGCTGATTGCTGACTGTTGATTGCTGACTGTTGATGACTGACTGTTGACTACTTACTGTTGACTGCTGACTGCAGACTGCAGGATGATGACTGCAGGATGATGACTGCAGGATGATGACTGCAGGATGATGACTGCAGGATGATGACTGCAGGATGATGACTGCTGGATGATGACTGCTGACTGGACTGACTGCTGATTGCTGACTGCTGATTGCTGACTGTTGATGACTGACTGTTGACTACTTACTGTTGACTGCTGACTGCAGACTGCAGGATGATGACTGCAGGATGATGACTGCAGGATGATGACTGCAGGATGATGACTGCAGGATGATGACTGCAGGATGATGACTGGACTGACTGCTGATTGCTGACTGATGGCTGATGAATGCTGGCTGTTGACTGATGACGGCTCTGACTACTCTGCATTTTCAGGTAATTCTGTATCGGAGGTGTTACGGTTTGAGCTTCCATCCGTGTTTGTCTTGGGGTCGGAGAAAGCCTTCATCAGTGTCTGCGGTGAGTTTCCGGACCTTGTACAATCCAGAAAATGAACTAATCTCAGGATTCCTGGCAGCTGTGATCACTCAGTGATCAGTCGGGATCTGTAGAGGAATCTGGTGGAGAATGTGCACTTCCCCGCAGCGCCCCCAATATTACACCGTGCACCCTACAGTCTATGGGCCGCAGATGTAATGTGCAGATATTTCCAGGTCTCCATAGAAAGAAGTCACAGACATGTCCTGGACGAGCCCCCATCATCTGTGTGATGACCCCGCGGTTTCCCCTCTCCCGCCGCTCTGACCCTTTATGAAACACTAGATGGTGGCCGGATTCTAACGCATCGGGTACTGTAGAATATGTATGTAGTTGACATACTGTGACTGACAGAACTTGTTCAGTCAACGTGAGTGAACTATATATATATATATATAAGCAGAAGCAGCATGTATAGCTGGTTAAATTCAGAGTGCAGAGCGTCCCAGAAGCCCCTATACATACAGTTCAAAGAGGGGCACAGCACTTCTTTTCCAAAGCAAGGGTAGTTTATTCCAGCTCAGGCATACATGGCGACGTGTCGAGCCGTGTCAGCTCTTTATCCAGTCTTTTATACACCTTTAGCCTCTTGCATCACTTCCTTACACATAATCTGCATAGACATATATCACTAATAATACCCACTACCTTATTAACCCATGTGCAAATATACATAGGACTGATCACATTTCACAGTGTATTGTACAGTATAGAGCAGTATGGGAGCAGCTTACCGGGTTCCTGTACTCCAGCATGTGTTTACAGCGTCCCGGAAGCATCTACAGCGTGGGGAGTGCTACGCCCCAACCCTCGTCGGCCTGGAAACCGCGCCGACGTACGCGATGACGTCACCGCGTCTGCGCATGTGCACTGATCAAAACTAGTCATTCTCCATCTTTGTTGAGTACACTGAGCACAGTGTATTTGAAATATGGCGCGCGCCGCTATCCTGATCCCGGCTTGCTCGCCGCTGACCACTCGCCAGTCATCTCCCTGCTGGCTCGCCGCTGACCTCCATGCCGCAGATAGCTGCGGCTGAGTTCCGGTTAGCGGCTCGCCGTTCGTCTCCCGGCTGGCTCACGCGCACTGTGTCAACCATCTGTTGGACGGTGTATACCTGCTCTCGCCGGCTGCAAATAGGCGCGAAATTCGAACTTTGAATTCTCGCGCCTATTTGCATTGTCTGGACTCAGTGGTCCCCGCCTTCGGCGGCAACCAATGAGCTCCCTCTGTGTGGCGCGCGATTTAGGCGACAGACACAAAAAACCCTTAGACAATTATATAATAGATTTGGAATTTCTGGGCTGAATTCATAATTCTGTTTACCCATTTGTTCTCTCTTCGTCTCTTCCCCGGAGCAGGAGACATGTTGGGACCGTCCTTGAGTAACATCGCTAACCTCCTGGCCATGTCGTACGGCTGCGGAGAGCAGAACATGGTCCTCTTTGCCCCAAATGTTTTATATTATGAAGTATCTGAAGACGTCCAATCAGCTGACCCCAACTATCCTGGCGAAAGGCAAAGATATGCTGGATAAGGGTGAGTGCACACTGTGATATGGTGAAGGCTGAGTGCATGCTGTGATATGGAGAAGGGTGAGTGCACACTGTGATATGGAGAAGGGTGAGTGGACGCTGTGATATGGAGAAGGGTGAGTGTACGCTGTGACATGGAGAAGGGTGAGTGCACACTGTGATATGGAGAAGGGTGAGTGCACACTGTGATATGGAGAAGGCTGAGTGCATGCTGTGATATGGAGAAGGGTGAGTGCACGCTGTGATATGGAGAAGGGTGAGTGCACACTGTGATATGGAGAAGGGTGAGTGCACACTGTGATATGGAGAAGGGTGAGTGCACACTGTGATATGGAGAAGGCTGAGTGCATGCTGTGATATGGAGAAGGGTGAGTGCACACTGTGATATGGAGAAGGGTGAGTGGACGCTGTGATATGGAGAAGGGTGAGTGCACACTGTGATATGGAGAAGGGTGAGTGGATGCTGTGATGTGGAGAAGGGTGAGTGCACACTGTGATATGGAGAAGGGTGAGTGGACGCTGTGATATGGAGAAGGGTGAGTGCACACTGTGATATGGAGAAGGGTGAGTGGACGCTGTGATATGGAGAAGGGTGAGTGCACACTGTGATATGGAGAAGGGTGAGTGGACGCTGTGATATGGAGAAGGTGAGTGCACACTGTGATATGGAGAAGGGTGAGTGGACACTGTAATATGGAGAAGGGTGAGTGCACGCTGTGATATGGAGAAGGGTGAGTGGACACTGTGATATGGAGAAGGGTGAGTACACGCTGTGATATGGAGAAGGGTGAGTGGACGCTGTGATATGGAGAAGGGTGAGTGCACACTGTGATATGGAGAAGGGTGAGTGCACACTGTGATATGGAGAAGGGTGAGTGCACGCTGTGATATGGAGAAGGGTGAGTGCACGCTGTGATATGGAGAAGGGTGAGTGGACGCTGTGATATGGAGAAGGGTGAGTGCACACTGTGATATGGAGAAGGGTGAGTGGACACTGTAATATGGAGAAGGGTGAGTGCACGCTGTGATATGGAGAAGGGTGAGTGGACGCTGTGATTTGGTGAAGGGTGAGTGCACGCTGTGATATGGAGAGGGTGAGTGCACACTGTGATATGGAGAAGGGTGAGTGCACGCTGTGATATGGAGAAGGGCGAGTGCACACTGTGATATGGAGAAGGGTGAGTGCACGCTGTGGTATGGAGAAGGGTGAGTGCATGCTGTGATATGGAGAAGGGTGAGTGCACGCTGTGATATGGAGAAGGGTGAGTGCACACTGTGATATGGAGAAGGGTGAGTGCACACTGTGATATGGAGAAGGGTGAGTGCACACTGTGATATGGTGAAGGGTGAGTGCACGCTGTGATATGGAGAAGGGTGAGTGCACACTGTGATATGGAGAAGGGTGAGTGCACACTGTGATATGGAGAAGGGTGAGTGTATACTGTGATATGGAGAAGGGTGAGTGCACGCTGTGATATGGAGAAGGGTGAGTGCACGCAGTGATATGGAGAAGGGTGAGTGCACACTGTGATATGGAGAAGGGTGAGTGCACACTGTGATATGGAGAAGGGTGAGTGCACACTGTGATATGGAGAAGGGTGAGTGTATACTGTGATATGGAGAAGGGTGAGTGCACGCTGTGATATGGAGAAGGGTGAGTGGACGCTGTGATATGGAGAAGGGTGAGTGCACACTGTGATATGGAGAAGGGTGAGTGGACGCTGTGATATGGAGAAGGGTGAGTGCACACTGTGATATGGAGAAGGGTGAGTGGACACTGTAATATGGAGAAGGGTGAGTGCACGCTGTGATATGGAGAAGGGTGAGTGGACACTGTGATATGGAGAAGGGTGAGTACACGCTGTGATATGGAGAAGGGTGAGTGCACGCTGTGATATGGAGAAGGGTGAGTGCACGCTGTGATATGGAGAAGGGTGAGTGGACGCTGTGATATGGAGAAGGGTGAGTGCACACTGTGATATGGAGAAGGGTGAGTGGACACTGTAATATGGAGAAGGGTGAGTGCACGCTGTGATATGGAGAAGGGTGAGTGGACGCTGTGATTTGGTGAAGGGTGAGTGCACGCTGTGATATGGAGAGGGGTGAGTGCACACTGTGATATGGAGAAGGGTGAGTGCACGCTGTGATATGGAGAAGGGCGAGTGCACACTGTGATATGGAGAAGGGTGAGTGCACGCTGTGGTATGGAGAAGGGTGAGTGCATGCTGTGATATGGAGAAGGGTGAGTGCACGCTGTGATATGGAGAAGGGTGAGTGCACACTGTGATATGGAGAAGGGTGAGTGCACACTGTGATATGGAGAAGGGTGAGTGCACACTGTGATATGGTGAAGGGTGAGTGCACGCTGTGATATGGAGAAGGGTGAGTGCACACTGTGATATGGAGAAGGGTGAGTGCACACTGTGATATGGAGAAGGGTGAGTGTATACTGTGATATGGAGAAGGGTGAGTGCACGCTGTGATATGGAGAAGGGTGAGTGGACACTGTAATATGGAGAAGGGTGAGTGCACGCTGTGATATGGAGAAGGGTGAGTGGACGCTGTGATTTGGTGAAGGGTGAGTGCACGCTGTGATATGGAGAGGGGTGAGTGCACACTGTAATATGGAGAAGGGTGAGTGCACGCTGTGATATGGAGAAGGGCGAGTGCACACTGTGATATGGAGAAGGGTGAGTGCACGCTGTGGTATGGAGAAGGGTGAGTGCATGCTGTGATATGGAGAAGGGTGAGTGCACGCTGTGATATGGAGAAGGGTGAGTGCACACTGTGATATGGAGAAGGGTGAGTGCACACTGTGATATGGAGAAGGGTGAGTGCACACTGTGATATGGTGAAGGGTGAGTGCACGCTGTGATATGGAGAAGGGTGAGTGCACACTGTGATATGGAGAAGGGTGAGTGCACACTGTGATATGGAGAAGGGTGAGTGTATACTGTGATATGGAGAAGGGTGAGTGCACGCTGTGATATGGAGAAGGGTGAGTGCACGCAGTGATATGGAGAAGGGTGAGTGCACACTGTGATATGGAGAAGGGTGAGTGCACACTGTGATATGGAGAAGGGTGAGTGCACACTGTGATATGGAGAAGGGTGAGTGTATACTGTGATATGGAGAAGGGTGAGTGCACGCTGTGATATGGAGAAGGGTGAGTGCACGCTGTGATATGGAGAAGGGTGAGTGCACACTATGATATGGAGAAGGGTGAGTGCACACTGTGATATGGAGAAGGGTGAGTGCACACTGTGATATGGAGAAGGGCGAGTGCACGCTGTGATATGGAGAAGGGTGAGTGCACACTATGATATGGAGAAGGGTGAGTGCACACTGTGATATGGAGAAGGGCGAGTGCACGCTGTGATAAGGAGAAGGGCGAGTGCACACTGTTGTATGGAGAAGGGTGAGCGCAGGCAGTGGTATGGAGAAGGGTAAGTGCACGCTATGGTATGGAGAAGGGTGAGCCCACGCGGTCATTGTTTGGTGAAAAGTGAGTGTCAGGATAACAGTCCTCTGATGCCTTCATATTGTCAGAACAATCAGGGCCTGAATATAAGTGAATAAGGCTGTGGCTGCTCTCTATTTTACCCATTATTGAGGCGCTCGCAGTGAGGGTATTGTATACATCACCAGTTACAGTGCACAGAATATATCTATATACCTCCGTACCGTCACTGCCAAGCTCCAGAATAATCCAAGCAAAATATTCTCTGCCACCAGCAGTCATTTATCAGGCTGATTGGACACCTGTTACTGGCAACGAGAGTTTCAGGTTGCAGGTTATAAAGCAGGAGGATTGAAACTATTACATTCTATATATTTAATCCAAAAGATTGGGCTGTGTTTACAAAAATATACAAGATTTTACAAATGGAGCAGATACAATACAATATCGTAATAAAGCAGAAACTTACTAAGCTTGTGTCATGTGGTGACATCCACAAATACAGGGAGGGGGGCTGCTTAAATGGAGAATCTATCCAGTGCCACAGCTTAGTTTCCGCTGTGCCCTCCACGAACTGAGCAACCCAAAAATGTGGCATTAGATTTTATGATCACACGATACGCCCCCTGCCCTCCCATCTTGTCATCTCATATGAAGGCTGTCAGGGGGATGTGCTCAGACCTTCAGAAAAGTATGCAATTCCAGTTTTCATCAGATCTTTGCCCATGGGTGTCACAGGCAAAAGGATATTAGTGTCATGTTCCCTCTCATGAATTTACCGATTGATAGATAGGAAACATAGGAATTTTTTAACTGGTGGAAGTCCATTTGCTGTGATTCCGGCCTTCAGCCAGTGAAGCAACACAGTGTTTTGCATCCACCTTGTCGTATTGATTCTAAAAATATAATTTTCATAACTTTAATTATAACTCTGTCAAAAAATGTTACATTATAGTTTTCTGACAGAACAAAGAGATCTGAATTTATTGTTCTTTCCTTGTGTTTTTATCTCTTTTTATGTTGTAAAATGTTTCTCTACTGCATTGTTGAGTTTCACAAATGACCATATAAGATCTTGTGAATTTCCTTAACTACAAAGGGGGAGGCAGTTGTATGTGGGGGTAGAGTGTGAGCTCTTTGGTGAGAGAGAATTTACAAATTTTCATGACAGTGAATGCACGATGTCTTATGGAAAAAGGTGAGTGCACACTGTCTTATGGAAAAAGGTGAGTGCACGCTGCCTTATGGAAGAAGGTGAGTGCACGATGTCTTATAGAAAAAGGTGAGTGCATGCTGTTGTATGGAAAAATGTGAGTGCACGCTGTCTTATAGAAAAAGGTGAGTGAACGCTTTCTTATGGAGAAAGGTGAGTGCACGCTTTCGTATGGAGAAAGGTGAGTGCACGCTGTCGTATGGAGAAAGGTGAGTGCACGCTGTCGTATGGAGAAAGGTGAGTGCACGCTGTCGTATGGAGAAAGGTGAGTGCATGCTGTCTTATTGAAAAAGATGAGTGCATGCTGTCTTATTGAAAAAGATGAGTGCATGCTGTCTTATGGAGAAAGGTGAGGGCATGCTGTCTTATGGAGAAAGGTGAGGGCATGCTGTCTTATGGAAAAAGGTGAGTGCACGCTGTCTTACGGAAAAAGGTGAGTGCACGCTGTCTTATGGAAAAAGGTGAGTGCACGCTGTCTTACGGAAAAAGGTGAGTGCACGCTGTCTTACGGAAAAAGGTGAGTGCACGCTGTCTTATTGAAAAATGTTGCACGCTGTCATTGTATGGGGAATGGTGAGTGCACGCTGTCATTGTATGGAGAATGGTGAGCGTACACTGTAATTGTATGGGGAAGGGTGAGTGCACAATGTCATTGTATAGAGAAGGGTGAGTGCACACTGTCATTGTGTAGAGAAAGGTGAGTGCACACTGTCATTGTACGGGGAAGGGTGAGTGCACACTGTCATTGTATGAAGAAAGATGAGTGCACGCTGTCATTGTATGAAGAAAGATGAGTGCACGCTGTCATTGTATGAAGAAAGATGAGTGCACGCTGTCATTGTATGGAAAAAGGTGAGTGCACGCTGTCATTGTATAGAGAAGGGTGAGTGCACACTGTCATTGTATGAAGAAAGATGAGTGCACGCTGTCATTGTATGGAAAAAGGTGAGTGCACGCTGTCATTGTATAGAGAAGGGTGAGTGCACACTGTCATTGTATAGAGAAGGGTGAGTGCACACTGTCATTGTATGGAGAAGGGTGAGTGCACACTGTCATGGAAAAGGGTGAGTGCACACTGTCATTGTATGGGGAAGGGTGAGTGCACACTGTCATATGGAGAAGGGTGAGTGCACACTGTCATATGGAGAAGGGTGAGTGCACACTGTCATATGGAGAAGGGTGAGTGCACACTGTCATATGGAGAAGGGTGAGTGCACACTGTCATTGTATGGGGAAGGGTGAGTGCATGCTATCATAATATGGAGATGGATGAGTGCATATTGCCATTGTATGGAGAAGGGTTAGTGCTCCTTCTAGGTCCTTTCTCTTCCTATAGCTCCTCTCTCTAGCTCTATCCTCGTCCTCTAGCTCTTCCCTCTAGCTCCTCCCTCTACCTCTAGCTCCTCCCAATATATGTAGCTCCTCCCAATAACTCTGGCTCCTCCCAATACCTTTGGCTCCTCCCTCTATATCTTCCCACTACCTTTAGCTCCTCCTTCTACCTCTAGCTCCTACCAATACCTCTCACTCCTCCCAATACCTCTAGCGCCTTTCTCTAGCTCCTCCCTCTAGCTCCTCTCAATAGCTTTAGCTCCTCCCAAAACCTCTAGCTCCTCCCTCTACCTCTAGCTCTCCCCTCTATCTCCTCCCTCTGTCTCTAACTCCTCCTTCAGTCTCTAGCTCCTCCCATCACCATAGACAATCTTGATAATGACGGATCATTTCTGGGGAGATGAGCTTAGTCTGATGAGATTATTCCACAGCTGCTTATTTTCCTGTGGATTATGGATCTATGAAATAAGAATGAAGTTGGCGTTTCATCTTTAACCCTGTGTGTTCGGTGCGGTTCTTGCAGGATACGCCCGGCAGCTGACCTACAAGAGATCTGACAGCTCATACAGCGCCTTCGGTAACAGTGATCCGGAGGGCAGCACATGGTGAGTACAAGATTACTCTAGATCCAGTAGAAAGTTCTGAATGTTTTCCTGAAAATAATGAGAAAGTCACAAACCCCCAGCCATCTGACCCGCGTCCATCTGACCCGCGACCATCTGACCCGCAACCATCTGACCCGCGACCATCTGACCCGCAACCATCTGACCCGCGACCATCTGACCCGCGACCATCTGACCCGCGACCATCTGACCCGCGACCATCTGACCCGCGACCATCTGATCCGCGTCCATCTGACTCGCGACCATCTGACCTGCGTCCATCTGACCCATGACCATCTGACCTGCGACCATGTGACCCGCGACCATCTGACCCGCGTCCATCTGACCCGCGACCATCTGACCCGCGACCATCTGACCCGCGTCCATCTGACTCGCGACCATCTGACCCGCGACCATCTGACCCGCGACCATCTGACCCGCGAACATCTGACCCGCGACCATCTGACCCGCGACCATCTGACTCGCGACCATCTGACCCGCGACCATCTGACCCGCGACCATCTGATCCGCGTCCATCTGACTCGCGACCATCTGACCCGCGACCATCTGACCCGCGACCATCTGACCCGCGACCATCTGACTCGCGACCATCTGACCCGCGACCATCTGACCCGCGTCCATCTGACTCGCGACCATCTGACTCGCGACCATCTGACCCGCGTCCATCTGACCCGCGACCATCTGACTCACGTCCATCTGACCCACGACCATCTGACCCGCGACCACCTGACCCTCGGACTCTGCCTCTCCAACCCTTTATTATTCACCTGGATGGTTTTGGGCCCTGGAGGGTCATAGGTTTGTGTCCACCTCTCACTCCCATGTCTCCTCTCCAGGCTCACATCATTCGTTATGAAGACCCTCAGCCAGAGCAGAGATTTCGCCTACATCGACGAGAAGATTATAACACAAGGCATGGACTGGCTGAAGGCGCAGCAGAAGCCCAATGGCTGCTTCAAGACCACCGGTCGGCTGTTAAACAATGGCATGATGGTGAGCACTTCTATAGCCCACCCTGTCAGTATGTCTCCCCCCATCACTGTGTCCCCATCACTGTGTGTCCCCCTTTCACTATGTCCACCCAATCACTATGTGTCCCACCTCCTGTCACTGTGTCCCCCTGTCTGTGTCCTCCCCATCACTGTGTCCCTTATCACTGTATCCCCCTGTCACTGTGTCCTCCTCCATCACTGTGCCCCCCTCCCCGTCACTGTTTATCCCTGTCTGTGTCCTCCCCGTCCCTATGTGCCCACCCTATCACTATGTGTCCCCCTGTCACTGTGTCCTCCTCCGTCACTATGTGTCCCCTATCACTGTTTCTCCCTGTCTGTGTCCTCCTCCATCACTGTGCCCCCCTCCCCGTCACTGTTTCTCCCTGTCTGTGTCCTCCCCGTCACTGTGTCCCCTATCGCTATGTTTCTCCCTGTCTGTGCCCACCCCATCACTATGTGTCCCCCTGTCACTGTGTCCTCCCCGTCACTATGTGTCCCCTCATCATTATGTGTCCCCCGTCACTGTCTATCCACCCCGTTATTATGTGTTCCCCTGTCACTGTATCCTCCCCGTCACTATGTCCCCCTTTCGCTGTGTCCTCCCACAGCAATATGTATCTCCCGGTCACTGTATGCACCCCATCACTGTGTCCACCCTATTACTATGTGTCCACCCTGTAACTCTGTATCCCCCATCACTGTGTCCTCTCTGTCATGATGTGTCCCTCGTCACTGTATCCACCCCATCACTGTGTCCAGCACGTCACTATGTGTCCCCATCACTGTGTGTCCCCCCGTCAGGATACCTTTACACGCCGCTACGACAGGGTGGATACAACCAGCTACTTCACGTGCACGAGCACAAACGGTTACAAACGGTAAACGCACCACCTTTACACGCCGCCACAAGGTGCGCTACGCTACATCTACAGCTAGATACATCGCCGGGTGTCTCAAGTATCCATCTGTAGCTTAGCTTACCTCATTTACACACCGCTACAACCAGCTACTATGGGCGGACCTGGTGCAGCAGGGACAGCACATAGGCGTGCCACAATTGTGGATTACGAGACGTCCGTACGCTGATAGGACAAAGCAATAACATCATGATTGGGCAGGCATCGCAGGAGGCTGATTAATACATGACGCTCGAGCAATTGTGTACTGTGACTGCTCAGCTCCTTAAATATGCCTCCCTATGCAGCGTCTACCAATCGCAACGCAGGAGCTTCCTCCAATGATCGCTGATGGGGCGCGGTATCCCGGAGCCTGTGTCACGCCCCAGCTACATACCAGGTACATCGCAGGGTGTCCAGAGTTCCCTTCTGTAACTTCTTTACACGCCGATACAGCTCGCTGCAATCGGCTTTGTAGCCACCTGTTTCAGGGCAGTGCTCGGAAACAGATGTATCTGCTGCCGGCTGCCTCCTACCGTCTTCACACGCCGCTACTACGGGCTATATTGCCGATGCAAGCTACATTTGTAGCGTGTAGCTGGTTGTATCCACCCTGTCGTAGCGGCGTGTAAAGGTACCTTTACTGTGTGTCCCCCCGTCAGCGTGTCCCCCCATGCTATGTGTCCCGTTGTCACTGTATCTACCCCAACACTGCCCAGCACGTCACTATGTGTCCCCCTATCACTATGTTTCCCCCCTTCACTGTGTGTCCCCCTCATCACTGTATCCCTCTGTTACTGTGTCCACCCTGTCACTATGTGTCCCCCTGTCACTGTGTGTCCTTCTCATCACTGTATCCCTCTGTTACTGTGTCCACCCTGTCACTATGTGCCCCCTGTCTGTGTCCTCTCTCGTCACTGTGTCCCACATTACTTTGTCCACCCTGCAACTCTGTGTTCCCCATCACTCTGTGTCCACGCCATATATAGGTATACTAGGTATAGCTTAATGGCTAAACAATGAATAAAGCTCACACAAATTTGGGTGAGGAAAATGCAGAAACTGCTAGGAATGTACATTGAAAATGGCAATTTTAGCTTATGTAATGCATTACACGTGAGCCCGATAACCAGCGACAAGGTATAATAATTCATTTATTCATTGTTTAGCCATTAAGCTATACCTAGTATACCTATATCTTGTAATGTGTAGTGTGCAGCAGATAATTCTTATATAGCAATTTTTTTTATGCTTGCACCTCCACTGACAGGTTTGCCAGTCGATCTTATTGTTAACATGTGTCTACTCCGTCATGATGTGTCCTACATCACTGTATCCACCCCATCACTGTGTCTAGCATGTCACTATGTGTCCCAGTCACTATGTGTTCCCCCATCACTATGTGTCCTCCTGTCACTGTATCCACCCCATCACTGTGTCCAGCATGTTTTTATGTGTCCCCCGTCACTGTGTCCCCCATCGCTATGTGTCCCCTGGTCACTGTATCTACCCCAACACTGTGTCCAGCACTTCACTACATGTCCCCCGTCACTATGTGTCCCCCTTCAATGTGTGTCCCCATGTCACTGTTTTCCCCTGTCACTGTGTGTCCCACTCATCACTGTATCCCCCTGTTAGTGTGAACACCTCATCAATATGTGTCCCCCTGTCTGTGTCCTCTCTCGGATCTGTGTCCCCCGTCACTGTGTCCCCCCATTACTATGTCTCCACCCCGTAACTATGTCCCTCCATCACTATGTCTCCATCCCGTCACTGTGTCTCCCATCACTATGTGTCCCCAGTCACTATTTGTCCCCCGTCACTGTCTCCCCTGTCCCTCATCACGTTTGGCCTATCCAGATAAAATGGACACAACAAGTTTTTATTTACATGTGCAAATCACAGGTGATGGAGGACAGGTGAGCTCATATTTTATTGTATTTTAGCCCTTTACAGTCCGGCATCATAGAAGCAGCTGTCATTGGATTTATGTTTGGCTGGAGACACACTATGTGAGGTGCATGTAAGATACTCACACAAATCTCGCATGACTCACCTGGAGCAGCCGCAGTCTCTCTGGATGGGAGTGCGTCATCTGCATAGAAACACAAGCAGCTCCAGGCTCCCATCCAGACAGGCGGCGGTCATTCTGGGTGAGTCATGCGAGTATCTCACATAATGAGTTTCCACCCTTAATGAACCACGAAACAATATGAATTTTGGGGAAACATTTGTAGCAAACTTGATAATTTTAGAATCCATGTGCTCCTCAGTAGTGTAAGTCCTCGCTTCCTGTGCGGCTTTCAGGGCCATGACCTGCTCTTACTGCAAAGAATCCCGGCTGTGTTATATCCTTCACCGCTGTGATCTTGTGTCTCCTCAGGGAGGCGTGGATAATGAGGTTTCTCTGACTGCATATATTGTGGCTGCATTTCTGGAGATCGGCCTGGAGACGAGTGTAAGTGTCAGATCTCGGATCCCCCACCGTCTCCGTACAAGACCCCCGCTGCCTCCGTACAAGACCCTCGCCGCCTCCGTACAAGACCCCCACCGCCTCCGTACAAGATCCCCGCTGTCTCCATACAAAGACCTCGCTGCCTCTTACAGTGAAAAAAATAAGTATTTAATCCCTTGCTGATTTTGTAAATTTGTCCACTGACACAGACATGAACAGTCTATAATTTTAAGGGTCGATTAATTGTAACAGTGAGAGATAGAAGATCAACAATAAACTCCAGAAAATCCCATTGGAATTCCTTCCATTGTCCCATTGATGCGGTGAAGTCGTCCTGTGCCCTTAGCAGAGAATCTACTTATATAATCGGGAGTTGGGAATTCGGGCGCTGTAGCCGAATCCCAGACTCCTTTGCGCGAGCCGTATCCTAGCAACCGTCGGCCCCGCAAAGCAGCTCAGGGACACAGACCCGGGGAGACAGAAGAGCCCCGGACCCGCACCCCTGCACATCCGCCAAGCCGCTCTGGCACACAGCACACCCGGGGAAGACCCGCACAGACCCGGGGAGACAGAGGAGCCCCAGACCCGCACCACTGCACTAGCAGACCCGGGGAGACAGAGGAGCCCCGGACCCGCACCCCTGCACCAGCAGACCGGGGAAGACCCGGGGAGACAGAGGAGCCCCGGACCCGCACCCCTGCACCAGAAGACCCGGGGAAGACCCGGGGAGACAGAGGAGCCCCGGACCCGCACCCTTGCACCAGAAGACCCGAAGAAGACCCGGGGAAGACCCGGGGAGACAGAGGAGCCCCGGACCCGCACCCCTGCACCAGCAGACCCGGGGAAGACCCGGGGAGACAGAGGAGCCCCGGACCCGCACCCCTGCACCAGAAGACCCGGGGAAGACCCGGGGAGACAGAGGAGCCCCGGACCCGCACCCTTGCACCAGAAGACCCGGGGAAGACCCGGGGAAGACCCGGGGAGACAGAGGAGCCCCGGACCCGCACCCCTGCAGCTCAGGGACACAGGACACGCGGGCACAGACAGAAGCCCCGGACCTGCACCCTGGAGGTCACGGACACAGGACAGGCGGGGCTGCAGCCTACTATCACCTCTCAGCCCCCCCGCCCCTCAACTAGCACCAGCCGCCGCTCGCCCGGAGCTCTGTGATTGTACGCTGCAGAGCCGCCGGGGCTGCAGCCTGCTGTCACCTCCCCCCGCCCCTCAACTAGCACCAGCTGCCTCTATCTTCTCCTCCCCGCATAGCCCCCTCTATCATCTCCTCCCCGCACAGCCCCCTCTATCACCTCCTCCCCGCACAGCCCCCTCTATCACTTTCTCCCCGCACAGCCCCCTCTATCACCTCCTCCCCGCACAGCCCCCTCTATCACCTCCTCCCCGCACAGCCCCCTCTATCACCTCCTCCCCGCACAGCCCCCTCTATCTTCTCCTCCCCGCACAGCCCCCTCTATCATCTCCTCCCCGCACAGCCCCCTCTATCACCTCCTCCCCGCACAGCCCCCTCTATCACCTCCTCCCCGCACAGCCCCCTCTATCTTCTCCTCCCTGCACAGCCCCCTCTATCACCTCCTCCCCGCACAGCCCCCTCTATCACTTTCTCCCCGCACAGCCCCCTCTATCACCTCCTCCCCGCACAGCCCCCTCTATCTTCTCCTCCCCGCACAGCCCCCTCTATCTTCTCCTCCCCGCACAGCCCCCTCTATCATCTCCTCCCCGCACAGCCCCCTCTATCACCTCCTCCCCGCACAGCCCCCTCTATCACCTCCTCCCCGCACAGCCCCCTCTATCACCTCCTCCCCGCACAGCCCCCTCTATCATCTCCTCCCCGCACAGCCCCCTCTATCATCTCCTCCCCGCACAGCCCCCTCTATCACCTCCTCCCCGCACAGCCCCCTCTATCACCTCCTCCCCGCACAGCCCCCTCTATCACCTCCTCCCCGCACAGCCCCCTCTATCACTTTCTCCCCGCACAGCCCCCTCTATCACCTCCTCCCCGCACAGCCCCCTCTATCTTCTCCTCCCCGCACAGCCCCCTCTATCATCTCCTCCCCGCGCAGCCCCCTCTATCATCTCCTCCCCGCGCAGCCCCCTCTATCATCTCCTCCCCGCACACACCCCTCTATCCTCTGCTCCCCGCACAGCCCCCTCTATCACCTCCTCCCCGCACACACCCCTCTATCCTCTGCTCCCCGCACACACCCCTTTATCCTCTGCTCCCCGCACACACCCCTCTATGCTCTGCTCCACGCACACACCCCTCTATCCTCTGCTCCCCGCACACACCCCTCTTTCCTCTGCTCCCCGCACACACCCCTCTATCCTCTGCTCCCCGCACACACCCCTGTATACTCTGCTCCCCGCACAGCCGCCTGTATACTCTGCTCCCCGCACAGCCGCCTGTATACTCTGCTCCACGCACAGCCGCCTGTATACTCTGCTCCCCGCACAGCCGCCTGTATACTCTGCTACCAACAGAGCCGCCTGTATACTCTGCTCCCCGCACAGCCGCCTGTATACTCTGCTCCCCGCACAGCCGCCTGTATACTCTGCTACCCGCACAGCCGCCTGTATACTCTGCTCCCCGCACTGCCGCCTCTATACTCTGCTCCCCGCACAGCCGCCTGTATGCTCTGCTTCCCGCACAGCCGCCAGTATGCTCTGTTCCCCGCACAGCTGCCTGTATACTCTGCTACCCACAGACCCGCCTGTATACTCTGCTACCAACAGAGCCGCCTGTATACTCTGCTACCAACAGAGCCGCCTGTATACTCTGCTCCCCGCACAGCCGCCTGTATACTCTGCTCCCCGCACAGCCGCCTGTATACTCTGCTCCCCGCACAGCCGCCTGTATACTCTGCTCCCCGCACAGCCGCCTGTATACTCTGCTCCCCGCACAGCCGCCTGTATACTCTGCTCCCCGCACTCTCGCCTGTATACTCTGCTCCCCGCACAGCCGCCTGTATACTCTGCTCCCCGCACAGCCGCCTGTATACTCTGCTCTCCGCACAGCCGCCTGTATACTCTGCTCCCCGCACAGCCGCCTGTATACTCTGCTCCCCGCACACACCCCTGTATACTCTGCTCCCCGCACACACCTCTGTATACTCTGCTCCCCGCACACACCCCTATATACTCTGCTCCCCGCACACACCCCTGTATACTCTGCTCCCCGCACACACCCCTGTATACTCTTCTCCCCGCACACACCCCTGTATACTCGCCTCCTCGCACACACCCCTGTATACTCGCCTCCCCGCACACACCCCTGTATACTCGCCTCCCCGCACACACCCCTGTATACTCGCCTCCCTGCACACACCCCTGTATACTCGCCTCCCCACACACACCCCTGTATACTCGCCTCCCCGCACTCTCGCCTGTATACTCTGCTCCCCGCAAAGCCGCCTGTATACTCTGCTCCCCGCACTCTCGCCTGTATACTCTGCTCCCCGCACAGCCGCTTGTATACTCTGCTCCCCGCACAGCCGCCTGTATACTCTGCTACCCACAGACCTGCCTGTATACTATGCTCCCCGCACAGCCGCCTGTATACTATGCTCCCCGCACAGCCGCCTGTATACTCTGCTCCCCGCACAGCCGCCTGTATACTCTGCTCCCCGCACAGCCGCCTGTATACTCTGCTACCCGCACAGCCGCATGTATACTCTGCTCCCCGCACAGCCGCCTGTATACTCTGCTCCCCGCACAGCCGCCTCTATACTCTGCTCCCCGCACTGCCGCCTGTATGCTCTGCTTCCCGCACAGCCACCAGTATACTCTGCTCCCCGCACAGCCGCCTGTATACTCTGCTACCCGCACAGCCGCCTGTATACTCTGCTCCCCGCACAGCTGCCTGTATACTCTGCTACCCACAGACCCGCCTGTATACTCTGCTACCAACAGAGCCACCTGTATACTCTGCTACCAACAGAGCCACCTGTATACTCTGCTACCAACAGAGCCGCCTGTATACTTTGCTACGCAAAGAGCTGCCTGTATAATCTGCTACCCACAGACCCGCCTGTATACTCTGCTACCCACAGAGCCGCCTGTATACTCTGCTACCCACAGAGCCGCCTGTATACTCTGCTACCCACAGAGCCGCCTGTATACTCTGCTACCCACAGACCCGCCTGTATACTCTGCTACCAACACAGCCGCCTGTATACTCTGCTACCAACACAGCCGCCTGTATACTCTGCTACGCAAAGAGCTGCCTGTATAATCTGCTACCCACAGACCCGCCTGTATACTCTGCTACCCACAGAGCCGCCAGTATACTCTGCTACCCACAGAGCCGCCTGTATACTCTGCTACCCACAGAGCCGCCTGTATACTCTGCTACCCACAGAGCCGCCTCTATACTCTGCTACCCACAGAGCCGCCTGTATACTCTGCTACCCACTGACCCGCCTGTATACACACAATTCATTTCACCGCGCTCCCGATGCAATTGCATCGGGCCTTTTTACTAGTCTCTCATAAACATAATGTTCCCCCGCCATGCCTGACTGTGGGGATGGTGTTCTTCTGTGGGTCATAGGCAGCATTTCTCTGCCTCCAAACACGGAGAGTTGAGTTAATGCCAAAGAGCTGAATGTTTGTCTCCTCTGAGCACAGCACCTTCTCCCAATCATCTCACAATCACAAGGTGTCATTGGTAACTTCAGACGGGGAGATCACCCATTAGGTTACATGATTATCAGAGAAGAGAAAAAAAAAAAACATATTTGGTCACTTACAAATATCCATTGCATTTAGCAGAATGCTGTCTGCCACTCTTAGCGGATAACCCATCTCTCCCAACACCAATGCTCAATCTCCTACAACCCTGGCATGGGGGCGATTGTAGCATCTGCGTCCATCCATGCCACAAGGAGGAAACTGGTGGTATTACTGGACACGAGGTCACCCCAGGGCGGCAGCCACTCCAGGCAAAGTGAAACAGTGTCAGAGCACAGCCTATTAATGACACCCAGCTGTTAAACAAGGCGGGCTGTTCCTCACCAAAAATATGCTCCACAAGTGACTGACGCCCCCTAGAAGGACCAAAATACTGTAAACTCGTAGCCCCCTTCACGGGCCCTCACGCCTACGAGTACCTAGCCATATGTTAAACCATATGTATAATCTAAATTGAGAGGTGCTCTGACACTATGTTTCACTTTGCCTGGAGTGGCTGCCGCCCTGGGGTGACCTTGTGTCCAGTAATACCACCAGTTTCCTCCTTGTGGCATGGATGGACGCAGATGCTACAATCGCCCCCATGCCAGGGTTGTAGGAGATTGAGCATCGGTGTTGGGAGATATGGGTTACCCCTAATGGCCACTTTACACGCAGCTACAGGTAACAGGTTGTCCACAGGTAACTTACTGGCTGCAGTGAAATCATGGAGACATAGTTCCATTTGTACACAGCAACAAGATAGAACTATGTCTCCATGATTTCACTGCAACCAGTAAGTTACCTGTGGAAAACCTGTTACCTGTAGCTGCGTGTAAAGTGGCCATAAGAGTGGCAAACAGCATTCTGCTAAATGCAATGGATATTTGTAAGTGGCCAAATATGTTTTTTTTTTAACTTCAGACGGGGGCAATGTGCCTTCTGGAGCAGGGGACTGTGCGGCACTGCAGGATTTACTCCATTACGGTGTAATGTGTTACCAATGGTTTTCTTAGTGACTGTGGTCCCAGCTGCCTTGAAATCATTAACAAGATCTGTACTTTTAGGCTGATCTCTCCCCTCCTCATGATCCTGGATCCCCCTGTGTAGATTTAGGCTGATCTCTCCCCTCCTCATGATCCTGGATCCCCCTGTGTAGATTTAGGCTGATCTCTCCCCTCCTCATGATCCTGGATCCCCCTGTGTAGATTTAGGCTGATCTCTCCCCTCCTCATGATCCTGGATCCCCCTGTGTAGATTTAGGCTGATCTCTCCCCTCCTCATGATCCTGGATCCCCCCGTGTAGATTTAGGCTGATCTCTCCCCTCCTCATGATCCTGGATCCCCCGCGTAGATTTAGGCTGATCTCTCCCCTCCTCATGATCCTGGATCCCCTGTGTAGATTTAGGCTGAGCTCTCCCCTCTTCATGATCCTGGATCCCCCTGTGTAGATTTAGGCTGATCTCTCCCCTCCTCATGATCCTGGATCCCCCTGTGTAGATTTAGGCTGATCTCTCCCCTCCTCATGATCCTGGATCCCCCTGTGTAGATTAGGCTGATCTCTCCCTTCCTCATGATCCGGGATCCCCCCGTGTAGATTTAGGCTGATCTCTCCCCTCCTCATGATCCTGGATCCCCCGTGTAGATTTAGGCTGATCTCTCCCCTCCTCATGATCCTGGTTTCCCCGTGTAGATTTAGGCTGATCTCTCCCCTCCTCATGATCCTGGATCCCTGTGTAGATTAGGCTGAGCTCTCCCCTCTTCATGATCCTGGATCCCCCTGTGTAGATTTAGGCTGATCTCTCCCCTCCTCATGATCCTGGATCCCCCTGTGTAGATTTAGGCTGATCTCTCCCCTCCTCATGATCCTGGATCCCCCTGTGTAGATTAGGCTGATCTCTCCCTTCCTCATGATCCGGGATCCCCCCGTGTAGATTTAGGCTGATCTCTCCCCTCCTCATGATCCTGGATCCCCCGTGTAGATTTAGGCTGATCTCTCCCCTCCTCATGATCCTGGTTTCCCCCGTGTAGATTTAGGCTGATCTCTCCCCTCCTCATGATCCTGGATCCCCTGTGTAGATTAGGCTGATCTCTCCCCTCCTCATGATCCTGGATCCCCCGTGTAGATTAGGCTGATCTCTCCCCTCCTCATGATCCTGGATCCCCCGTGTAGATTAGGCTGATCTCTCCCCTCCTCATGAACCTGGATTCCCCCTGTGTAGATTTAGGCTGATCTCTCCCCTCCTCATGATCCTGGATCCCCCACGAGGTGAGATGTTACATGGAGCCCCAGATGGATGTGGACTGACCTCATTGTGTATTTCATCCATTCTCTTCCTATTGCCCCCACAGTTGTCTCTTCTTCCCCCAGCTTTGTCTTCCTTATGGTCTTGTAGCACATTCCAGCCTTGTGCAGGTCTAGGATCTTTTCCCTGACATCCTTACACAGCTCTGTGCTCTTCCCATGTTGTAGAGGTTACAGGTGACTGATTCATTGTATACAGGTGACAATGTAACACAGCTGTGTGTAATGAGGAGCCGATAACTGCTCTGTAGGGGCCACAACTCCTAATGGTTGGGAGGGGTCAAATACTTATTTCTCTCTGCAAAATGGAAACACATTTATATCATTTACACAATGTGATATTCTGGAGTTTATTGTTGATCTTCTATCTCTCACTGTTACAATTTACCGACCCTTAAAATTATAGACTGTTCATGTCTGTGTCAGGGGGCAAATTACACAATCAGGAAGGTAAAAAAATGTTATATCGTGTAGCCAGTAGATAGAAAAATATATATTGGAATCTGAGAGTCCTCAGAATGGCAAACTGAATAGATGGTAAACATAGCAGCTTTCAGGACACTGTGGCCCCTTCATCAGGCTGATAATGACACAAATTCTGAAAACACACACATACACTGTGTGCAGAATTATTAGGCAGGTTGTATTGTAGAGGATTATTTTTACTATTGATCAAAAACTCTGTTCTCAATCACCCAAAAGACTCAGAAATATCAAAGCTTAATATTTTTGGAGGTTGGAGTGGGGTTTTAGATTTGGCTCTTAGGAGGATAGCTGTATGTGCAGGTAACTATTACTGTGCACAATTAATAGGCAACTTAATAAAAACCAAATCTATTCCCATCTCACTTGTTTATTGTCACCAGGTAACCAATATAACTGCACAAAAATTAGAAATAAACATTCCTGACATGCAAAAACCCAAACAATGAGTGCCCAATATAGCCCCCTTTCTTTCTGATGACACTCAGCAGCCTCCATCCAAAGATTGTGTCAGCTGCTTGATCTGTTTACGATCCACATTGCGTGCAGCAGCCACCACAGCCTCCAGACACTGTCCCCAGAGGTGTACTGTTTTCCCTCCCAGACACTGTTCCCAGAGGTGTACTGTTTTCCCTCCCAGACACTGTCCCCAGAGGTGTGCTGTTTTCCCTCCCTGTAGATCTCACATTTTAGGAGGAACCACAGATTCTCTATGGGGTTCAGATCAGGTGAACAAGGCGGCCATGTCATTATTATCTTCTTTTAGACCTTTACTGGCCAGCCACGCTGTGGAGTAGTTGGATGCATGTGATGGAGCATTGTCCTGCATGAAAATCATGTTTTTCTTGAACGATCCCGACTTCTTCCTGCACCACTGCTTGAAGAAGTTGTCTTCCAGAAACTGGCAGTAGGTCCGGGAGATGAGCTTCACTCCATCCTCAACCCGAAAAGGTCCCACAAGTTGATCTTTGATGATCCCAGCCCATACCAGTACCCCACCTCCACCTTGCTGGTGTCTGAGTCGGAGTGGAGCTCTCTGCCCTTTACTGATCCAGCCTCTGGCCCATCCATCTGGTCATCAAGAGTCACTCTCATCTCATCAGTCCAGAAAACCTTTGAAGAATCAGTCTTCAGATATTTCTTGGCCCAGTCTTGACGTTGTATCTTATGTTTCTTGTTCAGAGGTGGTGGTTTTATCTTATGTTTCTTGTTCAGAGGTGGTGGTTTTATCTTATGTTTCTTGTTCAGAGGTGGCGGTTTTATCTTATGTTTCTTGTTCAGAGGTGGTGGTTTTTCAGCCTTCCTTACCTTGGCCATGTCCCTGAGTATGGCACACCTTGTGTTTTTTTTTGATACTCCAGTAACGTTGCAGCTCTGAAATATGGCAAAACTGGTGGAAAATGGCATCTTGGCAGCTCCACACTTGATTTTCCTCAATTCATGGGCAGTTATTTTGCCCCTTTTTGCCCTCACGCTTCTTGTGACCCTGTTGGCTATTTGCCATGAAACACTTGATTGTTCGGTGATCGCGCTTCAAAAGTTTGGCAATTTCCAGACTGCTGCGTCCCCCTGCAAGACATCTCACAATTCTGGAATTTTCAGAGCCGTCACATCTCTCTTCTGACCCATTTTGCCTAAGGAAAGGCATTTGCCTAATAATTAAGCACACCTTATATAGGGTGTTGGTGTCATTACACCACACCCCTCCTCATTACAGAGATGCCATCACCTGATTTACTTCATTGGTAGTTGGCTCTCAGCCTATACAGCTTGGAGAAGGACAACATGGATAAAAAGGATCATGTGATCACATTACTCATTTGCCTAATAATTCTGCACACAGTGAATACATAAGCAGAGGGAGATGATGCAGTAAATACAACATATGACGTAAGGCAGAGTCAGTGTTGGGAAGGGGAGAGGGGCTGGAGCTGGGGAGGTAAAGTCAAAATTCCAAGATGAGAGGAACAGATTGTATTATTGTTCTATGATTAGTGGCCTGTGGAGACCTAAAAATTCCTCAGTGAGTGTAGAAAGCCATAAATCGATGCGAGACAGTGCACATAAGAAGTGTCAAAAGTTCCTTGTCCTCTAACTGGGTCTGTTGGAATCTGTGATATCCCCAAATGTCCTTTCATCTATTATATAATTGCCGTAACTGACTTCCGTCGGAGCGGCGCTGCTTCCGGTGGCTTGGTTAGCGAGTCCAAGGTGCTTCTCCTGGACTCTGTCCGTGGCCGCGTAGCGGCCACGGCGACTCCTGAAGCAATGCCCGCAAAGCGAGTCGCTGACACCCACCACTAACCAAGCCACAGAAGCCCATACTACTGTAGTGTACACCGCTATAGTATACTACAGTCCCATGCCCATAAGCGCCATGGGACTGTAGTATACCATCGCGCTGTACACTACAGCCCCCTGCCGCCCTAAGCCCATACCGCTATAGTATACTACAGTCCCATGCCCATAAGCGCCATGGGACTGTAGTATACCATCGCCCTGTACACTACAGCCCCCTGCCGCCCTAAGCCCATACGACTGTAGTGTACACCGCTATAGTATACTACAGTCCCATGCCCATAAGCGCCATGGGACTGTAGTATACCATCGCGCTGTACACTACAGCCCCCTGCCGCCCTAAGCCACTACGCGCTGTACACTACAGCCCCCTGCCCCCGCACCCCTACACCCTAAGCCCCAACCCGCCGCACCTATGACCCTACCCCGTAAGTCCCGCCGCACCTAACCCCCTACCCCCTAAGCCCCGCAGCCTCCGACCCGCCGCACCTATGACCCTACCCCGTAAGTCCCGCCGCACCTAACCCCCTACCCCCTAAGCCCCGCAGCCTCCTAAGCTCCCGCCGCCAAGCCCCCACCCGCCGCACCTAAACCCCTACCCCCTAAGTCCGCCGCACCCCTACACCCTAAGCCGCCCTAACCCCTAACCCACTACCCCGCCGCCGAAGCCCCTACCCCCTGCCGCCCTAACCCACTACCCCGCCGCAGCCACTACCCTCTGCCGCAAGCCCCTACCCCCTGCCGCCCTAACCCACTACCCCGCCGCACCCACTACACTCTGCCGCACCTAACCCCTAAGCCACTACCCCGCCGCCGAAGCCCCTACCCCCTGCCGCCCTAACCCACTACCCCTCCGCAGCCCCTACCCCCTGCCGCCCTAACCCCTAACCCACTACCCCGCCGCCGAAGCCCCTACCCCCTGCCGCCCTAATACACTACCCTCTGCCGCAAGCCCCTACCCCCTAAGCCGCACCTAACCCCCTACCCCCGATTCCGCACCTAAACCCCTACCCCCCCCTGCCCCCTAAGCTCCGCGTACCCCGCCGCCGAAGCCCCTACCCCCTGCCGCCCTAACCCACTACCCCGCCGCAGCCCCTACCCCCTGCCGCCCTAACCCCTAACCCACTACCCCGCCGCCGAAGCCCCTACCCCCTGCCGCCCTAATACACTACCCTCTGCCGCAAGCCCCTACCCCCTAAGCCGCACCTAACCCCCTACCCCCGATTCCGCACCTAAACCCCTACCCCCCCCTGCCCCCTAAGCCCCGCCGCACCTAACCCCCTATCCTCTAAGCCCCGCCGACTCCTAAGCTCACACCGCTAACACCTAAAGCCCTACACCCGAAGCCCCCGCCGTCCCCTAACCTAACGTCCCCGTCGATCACTTACATGCCTTCAAGTCATCTGATCGTCCGTCCGGCCAGGCGTCCTCTTCCTCCGGCCCCGGGGGTCTTCTCTCTTCTTTCCGCCTCTTCGTCCGGCCCCGGGGATCTTCTGTCTTCTTTTCGCAAACTTCCACCTCCGACGTCCTCTTTAGTGATGGGCGAATCCTAAATTACTCGGAATCGCTTGACTCTAGCGAGTCCGAGCCCGGGACTCGCTACTCGTTGCGAGTCTAGCGAGTCCAATGTTAATGAATGGGGAAGCGAGTAATAGCGAGTAGTGTGAGATTTACAAATCGCAGATTTTCGGAAGCTTCAGCCTGAAGCAATCCTAGTTTTGCCATTTATTTGCATTGGACTCGTTTACTTTGTAAGTAATCGCTGACTCGCACAGATAAGATCCTGTCTTCTCTGTGTTCTGGCTGCCCCAGCTCCAGGGTCCTAGAGCCTGCCTGCTGCCTGATGTAGCAGAGCTGAGATTGTTCTCAGTCTGCTCATTCCCTGTGTACAGACATGAATGTCTGTGCACAGAGATGATGTAGCGGAGCTGAGATTGTTCTCAGTCTGCTCATTCCCTGTGCATAGAGATCTATATATAGGCACAGGGGATGTAGCAGAGAGGACATCGCGTTTTGGATTGCGTCGGACGGAAGAGGATTTTTTTAAATTAAAGATGGAGTCCCTAATGGCTTTTTTTTTTATTTCTAATAAAAAATTTTCTTTGTGTTGTGTTTTTTTTAAAACAATTTAATAGAAATTCATGGCGGTCATGTCTAATATTGGCGTGACCGCCATAAATTTCGGGCTTAGGGCCAGCTGATAATACAAAGCTGGCCCTAACTCCTTTATTACCCAGCGTGCCACCGGTACCAGGGCCGCTGGAAGAGCGGGGTTCAGCGCCAGAGGATGGCGCTTCAATGAACGCGCCATCGTCTGGGGCGGCTGCGGGCTGCAATTTGCAGCGGGGGGTGCCCAGAAAGCTGTACCTGGCTAGACATAGAAATTGCGCGGAGCCCCACGCATTTTTTTTTAATTATTTCATGAAATTCTGAGATTCTGACTCTGAAATTCATGAAATAATTTTAAAAAAATGCGTGGGGCTCCGCGCAATTTCTATGTCTAGCCAGGTACAGCTAAGCAGCTGGGGGCTGGAATCCGCAGCGCAGGGATGCCCAAGCTTTCTGGGCACCCCCCGCTGCAAATTGCAGCCCGCAGCCGCCCCAGAAGATGGCGCGTTCATTGAAGCGCCATCCTCTGGCGCTGAACCCCGCTCTTCCAGCGGCCCTGGTGGCGGTAGCACGCTGGGTAATAAAGGGGTTAATACCAGCTTTGTTATACAAGCTGGTATTAAGCCCGAGATTCTTAATGTCAGGCCACATTTGACCCAGCCACTAAGAATCTCCAATAAAGGGTTAAAAAAACACAGAGAAAAATTTTTATTTGAAATAAAAAAAAAGCCATTAGGGACTCCATCTTTAATTAAAAAAATCCTCTTCCGTCCAACGTAGTCCAAAACGCGATGTCCTCTCTGCTCATCCCTGTGAATAGATAGATGTCTATGCACAGGGAATGAGCAGACTGAGAACAATCTCAGCACTGCTACATCATGTCTGTGAGCAGGCGGGCTCTAGGACCCTGGAGCTGCACAGAGAAGACAGCTGGACTCGGCTCGCAAAGAAACAGCAGTTACTTTGGGAGTTTCCCTGCTATCACTGGCACAGTAGCCGAGTCTAATGCAAACAATGGCAATCCTAGTTTTGTCAGCGTTTCTGACAAAACTAGGATTGATATTGATTTGCATTGGACTCGTGCGAGTAATCACTGGGAAACTCGCAGAGTACCGAGTCCTGCGAGTCCCTTACTACTCGCCGAGTAACGAGTCCTAGCGAGTAGATTCGCCCATCCCTAGTCCTCTTCCTTCTCATTAAGATAGAATGGACGAAAAATCCGCCATTCTACCTCAATGAGATCTGAGGCCCTCTTCTGATTGGTCGCTATATACTGCCCTCAGCCAATCAGAAGAGCCCCTCATTTTTTTATTATTTTTAAATTATTTTTTAATTATTTTTTTTATTATTAAATTTATTTATTTTTTTAAGTCAGACTGAGACGCAGTTCTCATTCAGGTCCGCATTTTTTTTTTTTTTTTATTAGTAATTTTTATTTAATTATTTATTATTTTTTATTTATTTTTTTATTATTTTTTAATTATTTTTTAATTATTTTTTTTATTATTAAATTTATTTATTTTTTTAAGTGAGAGTGAGACTCAGGTCCGCCTTTTTTTTTCCCCATTGACATACATTACCGGTGTGTCGGCGATTTTATGGCCAGCCACCTGGTTCTATTTGTCGGCCCTAAAATCGCGGACACACCGCTAATGCATCTCTATGGGCAGTCAGCCCGATTTCGGATTGGACGCCGACCAATCAGAATTCGAGCTCACTGCCCATAGAGATGCATTAGCGGTGTGTTCGCGATTTTAGGGCCGACAAATAGAACCAGGTGGCCGGCCATAAAATCGCCGACACACCGGTAATGTATGTCAATGGGGAAAAAAAAAGGCGGACCTGAATGAGAACTGTGTCTCACTCTCACTTAAAAAAATAAATAAATTTAATAATAAAAAAAATAATTTAAAAATAATTAAAAAATAATAAAAAAATAAATAAAAAATAAGAAATAATTAAATAAAAATAATAATAAAAAAAAAAAAAAAGGCGGACCTGAATGAGAACTGTGTCTCAGTCTAACTTAAAAAAAAAAATAAATTAAATAATAAAAAAAATAATTAAAAAATAATTAAAAAATAATAAAAAAATAAATAAAAAATAATAAATAATAAAATAAAAATAATAATAAAAAAAAAAAATATATGCTAATTATATCAGCCCTTCCAGCGGACCTGAATGAGAACTGGGTCTCAGCCTAAATAATAAATTTAATAATAAAAAAAATAATTAAAAAATAATAAAAAAATAATAAAAAAATAAATAAAAAATAATAAATAATTCAATAAAAATGATAATAAAAAAAATAAATATATGCTAATTATATCAGCCCTTCCAGCAGACCTGAATGAGAACTGGGTCTCAGCCTAAATAATAAATTTAATAATAAAAAAAAAATTAAAAAATAATTAAAAAATAATAAAAAAAATAAATAAAAAATAATAAATAATTCAATAAAAATAATAATAAAAAAATAAATAAATGCTAATTATATCAGCCCTTCCAGCGGACCTGAATGAGAACTGGGTCTCAGCCTAAATAATAAATTTAATAATAAAAAAAATAATTAAAAAATAATAAAAAAAATAATAAAAAAATAAATAAAAAATAATAAATAATTCAATAAAAATGATAATAAAAAAAATAAATATATGCTAATTATATCAGCCCTTCCAGCAGACCTGAATGAGAACTGGGTCTCAGCCTAAATAATAAATTTAATAATAAAAAAAAAATTAAAAAATAATTAAAAAATAATAAAAAAAATAAATAAAAAATAATAAATAATTCAATAAAAATAATAATAAAAAAATAAATAAATGCTAATTATATCAGCCCTTCCAGCGGACCTGAATGAGAACTGGGTCTCAGCCTAAATAATAAATTTAATAATAAAAAAAATAATTAAAAAATAATAAAAAAATAAATAAAAAATAATAAATAATTCAATAAAAATAATAATAAAAAAAATAAATATATGCTAATTATATCAGCCCTTCCAGCGGACCTGAATGAGAACTGGGTCTCAGCCTAAATAATAAATTTAATAATAAAAAAAATAAATAATTAAAAAAATAAATAAAAAATAATAAATAATTCAATAAAAATAATAATAAAAAAATTAAATATATGCTAATTATATCAGCCCTTTCAGCGGACCTGAAAGAGAACTGGGTCCCAGCCTAAATAATAAATTTAATAATGAAAAAAATAATTAAAAAATAATAAAAAAATAAATAAAAAATAATAAATAATTCAATAAAAATAATAATAAAAAAAATAAATATATGCTAATTATATCAGCCCTTCCAGCGGACCTGAATGTCAACTGGGTCTCAGCCTAAATAATAAATTTAATAATAAAAAAAATAATTAAAAAATAATAAAAAATATAATAAAAAATAATAAATAATTAAATAAAAAATAATAATTATAAAAAAAAAATTCTAATAATAGCATTATTAAATTAGCAGTAATAATCATTATTAATGCTAATAATTATGCTATTAATGCTAATAATAATGTTATTAATGCTATTATTAATGCTAATAATGCTATTATTAATGCTAATAATATATGCTATTAATAATGTTATTAATGCTATTATTAATGCTAATAATGCTATTATTAATGCTATTAATGCTAATAATAATGCTATTAATGCTATTAATATGTATATAATGCTATTATAATGCTAATAATGCTATTATTAATGCTATTTATGCTAATAATAATGCTATTAATGCTATTATAATGCTATTAATGCTATTAATGCTATATTATCCTATAAGGGTTTTATATGCTATTAATGCTAATAATAATGCTATTAATGCTATTAATGCTATAATAATGCTATTAATGCTATTAATAATGTTATAAATGCTATTATTAATGCTAAATAATGCTATTATTAATGCTATTAATGCTATTAATAATGCTATTAATGCTATTAATTATGCTTAATGTATTAATGCTAATATGTTCTATTAATGCTATTAATGCTATTAATAATGCTATTCATGCTAATAATATTGCTATTAATGCTCTTTATGCTAATACTAATGCTATTAATGCTATTTTTTAATGCTATTAATTTTATTTTATGCTATTAATGCTATTAATTATGCTATTAATAATGCTATTAATCCTATTAATGCTATTAATAATGCTATTCATGCTATTAATAATACTATTAATGCTATTAATGCTCATAATAATGCTATTAATGCTATTAATGCTGTTATTAATGCTATATTAATGCTAATAATGCTATTATTAATGCTATTAATGCTAATAATAATGCTATTAATGCTATTAATAATGCTATTAATGCTATTAATAATGTTATTAATGCTATTATTAATGCTATTAATGCTATTATTAATGCTATTAATGCTAATAATAATGCTATTAATGCTATAATAATGCTATTAATGCTATTAATTATGCTATTAATGCTATTAATGCTAATATTTATCCTATTAATGCTATTAATATTGCTATTAATGCTAATATAATGCTATTAATGCTATTAATAATGTTATTAATGCTATTATTAATGCTAATAATGCTATTATTAATGCTATTAATGCTAATAATAATGCTATTAATGCTATTAATAATGTTATTAATGCTATTATTAATGCTAATAATGCTATTATTAATGCTATTTATGCTAATAATAATGCTATTAATGCTATTAATAATGCTATTAATGCTATAATGCTAATATTTATCCTATTAATGGTATTATTAATGCTATTATAATATGCTATTAATGCTAATATTTATCCTATTAATGCTATTAATGCTATTAATAATGCTATTAATGCTATTAATTATGCTATTATTGCTATTAATGCTAATATTTATCCTATTCATGGTATTATTAATGCTATTAATGCTAATAATAATGCTATTAATGCTATTAATGCTAATAATAATGCTATTAATGCTATTAATAATGTTATTAATGCTATTATTAATGCTAATAATGCTATTATTAATGCTATTAATGCCAATAATAATGCTATTAATAATGCTATTAATGCTAATATTTATCCTATTAATGCTATTAATGCTAATAATAATGCTATTAATGCTATTAATGCTATTAATGCTATTAATTATGCTATTAATGCTATCAATGCTAATATTTATCCTATTAATGGCATTATTAATGCTATTAATGCTAATAATAATGCTATTAATGCTATTAATAATGTTATTAATGCTATTATTAATGCTATTAATGCTATTATTAATGCTATTAATGCTAATAATAATGCTATTAATGCTATTAATTATGCTATTAATGCTATTAATGCTAATATTTATCCTATTAATGCTATTAATATTGCTATTAATGCTAATAATAATGCTATTAATGCTATTAATAATGTTATTAATGCTATTATTAATGCTAATAATGCTATTATTAATGCTATTAATGCTAATAATAATGCTATTAATGCTATTAATAATGTTATTAATCCTATTATTAATGCTAATAATGCTATTATTAATGCTATTAATGCTAATAATAATACTATTAATGCTATTAATAATGTTATTAATGCTATTATTAATGCTAATAATGTTATTATTAATGCTATTAATGCTAATAATAATGCTATTAATGCTATTAATAATGTTATTAATGCTATTATTAATGCTAATAATGCTATTATTAATGCTATTAATGCTAATAATAATGCTATTAATGCTATTAATAATGTTATTAATGCTATTATTAATGCTAATAATGCTATTAATAATGCTATTAATGCTAATAATAATGCTATTAATGCTATTAATACTGTTATTAATGCTCATAATACTGCTAATAATGCTATTAATACTGCTATTATTGCTAATAATAATGCTATGGCTTATATTATTGCTATTGATGATGCGATTATTATTTAAAAATGTTTAAAAAAACAATAAACATATTTTAGATACCCGATGCATTTGCATCAGGCTAACAGCTATAACTACTATAATCAAATTAATGCACGTTCTAGAATCCCGATGCATTTGCATCGGGCTCACAGCTAGTTTGATATAAAAAGCCATGAATCCATGTGAGACATTCAATCCTCTTTTAAAAGTGTCAAAGGTCGTTATCAGTTTGTATTCCCAAATTATTCTCTCTTTCTGAGATTTGAAGTTGCTTTTTAAAATGAGCAGCCTCATGTCTGTTACCCTGTGGTCTGGGCTGCAAAAATGTTTTGCTACAGGTAGATCCATGCGCTTTTCTTTCATGGCGATGAGAATTCATTCTTGCTCTGAATGTTTGCCCGGTCTCCCCTATGTACAGGCCAGCTGTTGGGCATTTGGTACATATGATTACATACACCACATTGCTTGTGGTGCAGCTGAAGTTACCTGGGATCTTATAGTCCTGATCTGTCCCAGGAATCCTTATCTTGTCGGTTGTCATTATAGATGGAGGTTTCGCACTTGTTCTGGTTGCAGGGAAAGGTTCCTGTTGCTGCTGGAGAGGACAGGGCGCTTCTCACAATGATGTTTTTTAGAATCAGAGGTCGTCTAAAACACAAGAGTCAGGGGGATCCAGAATATTGATCATAGTCGGGTATCAGGTCATCAGCTCTTAAGGATATGTCAGGTAGACAGGAGACCAGCCTGTACAATTCCTCCTGATAGTCCTGTGTGGGGTCAGACTGCAATGTCTTGTAGTAGTTTGTGTCCGTCAGGTGTCTGCTTCCTTCAGGTGGTCTGATTTGTTGACACTAGACCCACACTTGTCTGCAGATTTAATGATGATGTCTTTGCTGGTTTTCAAAAGGCTGTATGGCCCTCCTCTCCTGGGCATTGACGTTGGATGATTGACTCTTGTATGTATCTAAAATAGAGAACTTTGACACATTCAAAACAGGATTGAATGTCTCACATGGATTCATGGGTTTTTATATCGAATGAAAGGACATTTGGGGATATCACAGATTCCAACAGACCCAGTTAGAGGACAAGGAACTTTTGACACTTCTTCCGTGAACTGTCTTGCATCGATTTATGGCTTTCTAGACTCAGTGAGGAATTTTGACTTTACTTCCCAACTCCAGCTCCTCTCCCCCTCCCTAGCCTGACTCTGCTTTACGTCACCTCTAGTATTTACTGCATCATCCTACCCTGCTTATGTATATATGTGTGTGTCTTCAGAATCTGTGTCATTATTACAGCCTGACGAAGGTGCCACAGTGTCCCGAAAGCTTGCTATTCTTACCATCTTTTCAGTTATCCATTAAAAGGTATCGACCACTGAGGACTCTCATATTCTAATATATATTCAAAATCAGCAAGGGATCAAATACTTATTTTCTTCACTGTATATAGTACCATCCCCATATTTCCCTTATTTCATGACCTACAAGGTGTGGGGGGAGGGGGATAGCGCTACATTATGTCAGAGCCGCTGTTTCTCCTGTAGGACCCGACCTTGCAGCGGGCGATGGGGTGTATCGCAAATGAGAGTCTAGATGACGCCAGCCTCTACAAACTGGCGCTGATGTCGTATGCGTTCACCTTGTCCGGCCAAGAGGAGAACAGAGCCGCCACCCTGGAGAGACTGTACCAAAAAGCCAACATCGCAGGTAACGAGCAGATGATCCGGACCTCACCCTAGATATTCATGTGACATTGCACCCCCACACGTAACACTGCGCCCCCACACGTAACACAGTGCTTAAACATGTGACAGTAAACCCCCCACACATTACAGAGCCCCCCACATGTGACAAGATGTCCCCACACATGACATAGCTCACCCATACGTGACATAGCTTCTTTACACATGATACAGCTCACCCACACGTGACACTGTTCCCCCCCCCTCCCACGTGTGACATTGCACCCCCACACATAACACAGTGCTCAAATATTTCACAGTGCACCCCCCATGCATGACAGCACCCCCACATGTGGCATGGCGCCCCCACAGGTGACATAGCTTCTCTACATATGACACAGCTTACCCATGTGTGACACTGCCCTCCCACGTGTGACACAGCACCCCCCACCCGACATAGCTTTCCCCAGACATGACATTAATGTTTCTCCTCCTGGGATATGTCCCTGCAGATGGCGTCATGTACTGGACCCAGGAGCCCAAACCCTCCTCTAAGTCCTACTGGTCCAGGCCCGTCTCGGTGGATGTGGAGATCACGTCTTACGCCCTCCTCGCCTTGTCATCTGGTAAAAATCCCACTAAGAAGGAGCTCGGGGACATGACGGCAATGTCCCGCTGGTTAAATACACAGCGCAATGGTAACGGCGGCTTCTGCTCCACGCAGGTAGGTAGCGGTGACCGTCACCCTGGTGTTGCCCTCTCCCATCACCTGAGCAGACGAGCTGGGGCAAATGCAACTCTCTGCAGTGTCGCCTCCGCCATTATGAATTGGCCCCATAACATCTCTTTGTCTTGAGTTAGGAAACCTATAACATTAATCAGGCTGGACCCCATTATGGCGCTGGGGTTTCTAGGAATTAGAGGACCTGTACTGGCTTCTCATCTGAAGATCAGCGTCCTCCGCTGTCCTCACAACTGAGGAATAGAAGAGAGCCAGGTCCAGGGGAGGAGAGTGGTCAGGTCCAGGGGAGAAGGGTGGCCAGGTCCTGGGGAGGAGAGTGGCTCGGTCCTGGGGAGGAGAGTGGCCAGGTCCTGGGGAGGAGAGTGGTCAGGTCCTGGGGAGGAGAGTGGTCAGGTCCTGGGGAGGAGAGTGGCCAGGTCCAGGGGAGGAGAGTGGCCAGGTCCGGGGGATGAGAGTGGTCAGGTCCTGGGGAGGAGGGTGGCCAGGTCCTGGGGAGGAGAGTGGTCAGGTCCTGGGGAGGAGAGTGGTCAGGTCCTGGGGAGGAGAGTGGTCAGGTCCTGGGGAGGAGGGTGGCCAGGTCCTGGGGAGGAGAGTGGTCAGGTCCTGGGGAGGAGAGTGGCCAGGTCCGGGGGATGGGAGTGGTCAGGTCCTGGGGAGGAGGGTGGCCAGGTCCTGGGGAGGAGAGTGGTCAGGTCCTGGGGAGGAGAGTGGTCAGGTCCTGGGGAGGAGAGTGGTCAGGTCCTGGGGAGGAGAGTGGTCAGGTCCTGGGGAGGAGGGTGGCCAGGTCCTGGGGAGGAGAGTGGTCAGGTCTTGGGGAGGAAGGTGGCCAGGTCCTGGGGAGGAGAGTGGTCAGGTCCTGGGGAGGAGAGTGGTCAGGTCCTGGGGAGGAGGGTGGCCAGGTCCTGGGGAGGAGAGTGGTCAGGGGGGAGAGTGGCCAGGTCGCGGGGAGGAGGGTGGCCAGGTCGCGGGGAGGAGAGTGGCCAGGTCGTGGGGAGGAGGGTGGTCAGGTCCTGGGGAGGAGAGTGGTCAGGTCCTGGGGAGGAGAGTGGTCAGGTCCTGGGGAGGAGAGTGGTCAGGTCCTGGGGAGGAGAGTGGTCAGGTCCTGGGGAGGAGAGTGGTCAGGTCCTGGGAGGAGAGGTGGTCAGGTCCTGGGGAGGAGAGTGGTCAGGTCCTGGGGAGGAGAGTGGTCAGGTCCTGGGGAGGAGGGTGGCCAGGTCCTGGGGAGGAGAGTGGTCAGGTCTTGGGGAGGAAGGTGGCCAGGTCCTGGGGAGGAGAGTGATCAGGTCCTGGGGAGGAGAGTGGTCAGGTCCTGGAGAGGAGAGTGGCCAGGTCAGAGGATATTATAGTATTTGTTACTACACCTATCACCTTAACATCCCATATGTACTCAGGTTGTCATGAGTAGAATTCTCGGCATTCACAGGACTCTCGTGCCGCCATCACCCCGATGCTCTGAGGTCACTGATGGAGATCATAGACTTTGCTCCTATCAATGTTGCCTATTTCTGGGCTTTGAGCATCTTCCTTTTCTCCCGTCTTCAGGACACGGTGGTCGCCCTTCAGGCTATATCACTGGTTGCTTCTCTCACATCCAAGAAATCTGGAGATCTGGTGGTAGACGTGACCTCGGAGAACGGCTTCAGCCACCGCTTCCATGTGAACGACGACAATCGCCTCCTCCTGCAGAAGAAGCAACTTCCCCAGGTCCCGGGAGAATACACCGTGACCGTGTCCGGAAGCGGCACCGTAGTAATGCAGGTGCAGTTAAGGAAGGGTTAATGGTACCACATTTACAACTTAGCCATGAAATCATCACAGGTTCAAGTCACCTATGGGGAGAAAAAAATACAAATATATATAGAGAGAATTCCAACTAATCCACATGTTTTCAATTTAATATAGGAAAAAAGGAAACAAAAAAATAATTTAGAAATATTAAAAATAAATGAAAAATAATTAAAAAAGAAGCTTCTTTGTTGCTACAATGTCCATAAAAGTCTGAGCTACCCTAATACAGATGTACATAACCTGTATGATGGTGGACAGGCTGCAGTGTCTGCTCTGTGGCCCCTCTGTCTGCTCTGTGGCCCCTCTGTCTGCTCTGTGGCCCCTCCGTCTGCTCTGTGGCCCCTCCGTCTGCTCTGCGGCCCCTCCGTCTGCTCTGTGGCGCCCACATCTGCTCTGTGGCCCCTCTGTCTGCTCTGTGGCCCCTCTGTCTGCTCTGTGGCCCCTACTTCTGCTCTGTGGCCCCTCCGTCTGCTCTGTGGCCCCCGCGTCTGCTCTGTGGCCCCCGCGTCTGCTCTGTGGCCCCCAAGTCTGCTCTGTGGCCCCCGCGTCTGCTCTGTGGCCCCTCCGTCTGCTCTGTGGCCCCTCCATCTGCTCTGTGGCCCCCGTGTCTGCTCTGTGGCCCCCGCGTCTGCTCTGTGGCCCCTCCGTCTGCTCTGTGGCCCCTGTGTTGTACTGTATCTGGTTGTAGAATGAGTTTACTGAGAATCTGTCATTGAGATCGTCTGACAGCAGATTTTCTAACTTTTATTTATCTCCACCAGTTCATCTCCTCTTTCCTGTTATAGACAAGTGACTCGCCCAGGGCAGGGTACTCAGATCTCAGGCTCAATCTGGGATGTCACGGGTGACTGCCTAAGGCTGTGGCCCTGGTAGTCAATGGATAAATAAATAAAATAAAGTATATAAGTTTGTGACGCCACCTGCAGTACCTGGTGATGCCCACCAGCGCTGCTACAGTCCTTCGGTGGTCGATGGTATTGTGGCAATGATGGTGTAGTCCTCCGCAGGCAGGACTGGACCCCCGGGGCAGCGATTCTGTGAGGGGAATCAATTTGCGCAGGTAAAAGATGCAGCAGAATCGATAAAGTCACTTCACCGGGTACTTTACTGGAACTCAACAGTCATTACAGTTCACAGTGCAGTAAGATATTATAATGACAAATGGCTACGGGCGCTGCAAGTGGATCGTATGGTTGGTAGACGGATCCCTCACTGTGAGCCTTTCTTATTCTTTCTTTTCCCGTTGCCTCCCAGTGGCGGTGAAGTCTGATCTCATGTAGATTAATCTGACCTCCTGCTGTTCCTCTTAATCTCCTTTGCTCCCGTTGGGTGAATCTTCTTGTGATTACCGTGGCCGACTACCGCGGGTCTGATTCCCCTCTAGTAGGTACTTTGGGAGTCAGGGCCGTATCTGGAGATATCCCCGGTCAACGGATTTTCTGTGAGCCTTGAAGGTTATCACCGGTGCGGGCTCCGGTACTCCATTCTCTCCTGGGGCACTCTCCGGTTACTTACCTCCCCAATGTTTCTTCTATCTGGGATCTATTCTTCTGTTTCTTTTTCCTTCGTGCCTCAGGTTCCCATCCTGAACTTCTGTAGCTTTTTACCCTGAGGAGAGGACCTGAAGCCCAAGAGGCCTCCAGCCCAGAACTCCAGGCATCCCTCCTTTTCTCCCCGAGTCCTAGACACCTCTAGACTGACTCTAGTTCCCCCTGGGGGCTACTATATACCCTCCCGGGGTCCCTCCCACCAGCTAACTAGTGTGGGGTGTGGGTATAGGGTTCCACCTACTGTCCTTAACGCCACTTGCAGTGTGGTGACTACACCACTTTTATGGGTGTAGTACCCCTTTTGTGGCACCTACATAGTGGGGCGCCACACAAGGTCACTGATGTATTCTCAGTTAGCTCATTCAGCAACCAACAACGTACTGTACAACATAGAGGCTACAGAAGGACAAAATAATGGAATGGAAGAAAAAAATTGCTCCAAAATATGTTAATTTCCAAGCTAAAGATTGACTTAGGCCAGGGTCACATTTGCGGTTGGACCCTGGCCTGCCGGATTCCGGTTTCAACTTAGCAATTTTTCCATCACCGCATAGCGTTTCCGCTATGCGGTGCTGGAAACCGCAGTCCCTAGTTACCCGGTGTTTACCTGCACGACCTGTCACACAGGCAGCGGCTCGGAGGGCGTTTTACAGCGCCGCACAGGAAACATTGCAGACACGGTTTCCTGTGCGGCGCTGTAAAACGCCCTCCGAGCCGCTGCCTGTGTGACAGGTCGTGCAGGTAAACACCGGGTAACTAGGGACTGCGGTTTCCAGCACCGCATAGCGGAAACGCTATGCGGTGATGGAAAAATTGCTAAGTTGAAACCGGAATCCGGCAGGCCAGGGTCCAACCGCAAATGTGACCCTGGCCTTAATCAGGGATGAGCTCATCTCCAAACCCAAATTCCACAGATTTACTCAAAATTGTCTGGAAAATTAGTTTTCCTTAAATTTATTGAATAGAAATCAAATGTAAAAATTAAAAAACCTTTTTCTCATGATCTGAAGTCTCCGGACCCCAGAAAATATGAAATGGACGAGATCAGAAAGGATAAAAAACCAATAGATGAAAACCTCCTGCTGCCCCTGAGCTGTCCTCTCTGTAGATCCCGGATCCGCTCCAGTACCGGGATCCTCTTCACTAGTCCACGACGCTCATTCTGATACAATGATTTGTGTCAAAGCCTAACCAGCTCTGAGGGCGCCAGCAAAGGGTGAAGAGAAGACCGGCACTGGAGCCGGAGCGCCACCGAGACTCCGGAGAGCTGAGATCATCACCGGGGCAGCATAGAGCTAGAAGAGCCATCGAGACTTCATAGAGCTGGAATCATCACCGAGGCAGCATAGAGCTAGAAGAGCCATCGAGACTTCATAGAGCTGAGATCATCACCGGGGCAGCATAGAGCTAGAAGAGCCATCGAGACTTCATAGAGCTGGGATCATCACCCAGGCAGCATAGAGCTAGAAGAGCCATCGAGACTTCATAGAGCTGGGATCATCACCCAGGCAGCATAGAGCTAGAAGAGCCATCGAGACTTCATAGAGCTGGGATCATCACCGAGGCAGTATAGACCTAGAAGAGCCATTGAGACTTCATAGAGCTGGGATCATCACCGAGGCAGCATAGAGCTGGGAGCACCACTGAGGGTTCAGAGAGCTGGGATCATCACCGAGGCAGTATAGACCTAGAAGAGCCATTGAGACTTCATAGAGCTGGCATCATCACCGAGGCAGCATAGAGCTGGGAGCACCACCGAGGGTTCAGAGAGCTGGGATCATCACCGAGACAGCATAGACTTGGAAGAGTCACCGAGGCTCCAGAGAGCTGGGATCATCACTGAGGCAGCATAGAGCTGGGAGTGCCACTGAGGGTACAGAGAGCTGGGATCATTACCGAGGCAGCATAGACCCAGAAGAGCCATCGAGACTTCATAGAGCTGGGATCATCACCGAGGCAGCATAGAGCTAGAAGAGCCATCGAGACTTCATAGAGCTGGGATCATCACTGAGGCAGCATAGAGTTGGGAGCACCACCGAGGGTTCAGAGAGCTGGGATCATCACCGAGGCAGCATAGACTTGGAAGAGTCACCGAGGCTCCAGAGAGCTGGGATCATCACCGAGGCAGCATAGAGCTAGAAGAGCCATCGAGACTTCATAGAGCTGAGATCATCACCGGGGCAGCATAGAGCTGGGATCATCACCGAGGCAGCATAGAGCTAGAAGAGCCATCGAGACTTCATAGAGCTGGGATCATCACCGGGGCAGCATAGAGCTGGGAGCGCCACTGAGGGTACAGGGAGCTCTGATCATCACTGAGGCAGCATAGACTTGGAAGAGCCACCGAGGCTTCATATAGCTGGGATTGTCACCGAGGCAGCATAGAGTTGGGAGCGCTGGAAAGTGATAATGAGCCAAGTCCTGGATTCCTGGTACAATGATGTTGGGGTGACCTAACCTTGTAAATAGATGAAGGGGTGATGTTTGGGGTTTTGACTTTTGATCTGATGATTGCAATTGTCACAGGGTCGTACTCTGGTATCACACAGAGTCCATGGAGAAATAGAGTCCGGCCTTGGGATCTGCTGCTCGCATCAATTCGGAATGGAATTCACTTGGAGAACATCAGATATTGTAAAGATCTTTATTTCTCTAAAACCTCGACACGTTTCATGTACAGTAGTACACGGCCTCAGGAGAATAGGGTTCTCTACTTTCCTAGGGATGTGTACTGCTGTACATGAAACGTGTCGAGGTTTTGAGAAATAAAGATCTTTACAATATCTGATGTTCTCCAAGTGAATTCCATTCCGAATTGATGCGAGCAGCAGATCCCAAGGCCGGACTCTATTTCTGGACTCTTGAGGAACCATCAGGCTGATTGCTGCAGTTCAATGCTGGCTACACCCTCGCTGTTACAGTGGTTGTGTCTCACACAACCTGGCAAGGTGAGTTGGGCCATATCTTGAAAACTGCCACAAATTACTATTGGATAGGACTTTATTGTGCGCTTCGGTCTCTCAAACACCAGAGCGAGAGATGAGAGGAAGACCTAAGATCCTTTATTACATACAAACTGAAAGGTCCATAAAACATCCCAGCACTCAGGGTAAAATAGTCCAGTACCGGGATTAATGTGCCGGGAGAGGAGTCACAATCCTCCGCTTAGAGATGGATATGGTAGAGCGGCTCCGGATACCTTTTCACCCTATATACTCCTCCAGCTGTATCCACACTAATCAGGGTTTTCTGATCATCATAATGGGAGACCCAGACAATGGGGTTTAGGGCACTGCCCTCCGGAGGTCACACTAGGTACTACAAGTTTGTAGACACCGCCTCCTCCGCTTATAAACCCCCACCGCAGGGAACATCCTCAGTTTTAAACTTAGTGTGCTCGGAGGATCACGCTTTGCTTGCACTTCACTGCATTCTCACAGCTTACGTGATGGCGTCTGAAGACAAGGTAAAATGGTTCCGGTCGGGACCTGCGACAGCCTCCCCGCTCACCCTGGTGGAACACGCTGGTGGAGGTACCGGAGGGCCTAGAGCCTGGACACCTTGTGTTCTCCCGGTACGCTGTTGCGCTCCTTTCCATCCCTCTCCGGGGGGCTCTGGAGAGTGGGAGATAGGAGCCTTGCACAGCTCCGCTCCGTCCGAGGCCTCCCTAAATGGTGCTTACAGACCGGACCGGCACTGAGGCACTTTGTGTCTCCGGTGTGCCTGGGGGTTGTGTCGGACACTTTATGTGTTCTGGCACTCAGACCGCGCGCTACCCTCGGGTCCGCGGTTCTGGCGGTGTACCCTGTGCTGGGGTCACCCTGGCTGACCGCCCTGTGTGTGTCGCAGGGGCTGAGGCTGTAGATTGCAGGTGTTTTGTTTTACATGCAGTCTAAGTATTGTACGGTCACAATACTTCCCGCGCTGCGGGCTCCGGCGCCTACATTACTGCGGCTGCCTGAGGGGATGTGAAGCAGCCCTGGTGGTGATGTCATCGAGGGCGTGCGTGTGTGCTTCCCGCGTGTTTTCGGCGCCGCCCACAGTTTCTCTGCCGGCGGCCATCTTTTCCCTCGCTTCCCAACTGGGATTTGACTGCAGCACAGGTCTGCACTCCGGGGGAGACCGGAAGCTTTCGTGGAGGCCACACACGCACACCGCTTCCTCCCACCGCTTTACAGCGGTCGGTAAGCCACCGGGATCCCCGGTTTGTGTCTGTATAGATTGGCTTATTTGCCCCTGCTGTGGGTATGTCCTCAGCTGGAAAACGTGCTGCTAAGGCGGCCAGCACCACCACTGCCTGTGCTACATGCAACGGGACGCTGGTTGAGGGGTCCTGCAATAACTGCGGACGCCCAGAGGCCCGGACTGGCACTGCTGAGACAGCAGCTCCGGGGCTGTACCCTGAGGTTCAGGTGATCCCAGGGCCATGGGAGACTCAGAATAAGATCAATGAATCTCTGTTGTCCCAGCTGTCCTCCATGTCGCAATCCCTGGAGGCACTTAATAGGAGGCTGGATAGCCCAGCTACTCCATCCAGTTACCCCCGGGTGTCCCCCTCTTCTGCTGTGAGACCCCTTAAGCGGGCTCGTCGTGAGGATTCACCCGAGCTCCAGGCTCTCTCTGAGGAGGAGCGTCCCTCTGATGGTGAGGAAGATGATGGGGGTTCAATACTCGGGTCTGTGTCAGAACCACCAGACGGGGTGGAGGATCTGGTGTCCTCCATTAACGAGACTTTACGTCTCGTGACACCCCCTGAGGAGGTGACGGTGCACCCGAAGGAGGTCTATCAATGGCTGCGGCCGGAGGCTAGACCAAGTGGCTCCTTTATGGACCACACTAACTTTGGAAGGGTGGTTAGAGCTCCCAGGTTACATCCTGGACGGCGTTTTGTCCGCAAATCTAAGGACAATCGTTTTCCTTTTCCCCAGGAGGTGCTTCAGGAGTGGTCGCAGTCCCCGAAGGTGGACGCTTCCATGACCAGGATTGCTGCACGCTCCCTTTTCTCTGCCTCTGATAGCTCCTCACTGAAGGATGCGACGGATAGACAGGTCGAGCAACTCCCCAAGTCTTCTTATGAGGCTGTGGGGTCTTCCTTTGCCCCTAATTTTGCCACGGTCTGGACTCTGCAGGCGATCACCACCTGCTTGGATGGTATCACTGACCTGGCAAGGTCCAGTCCAGAGGTCCTGGCGCTTACCGATAGGGCAAGGGCCTATGCAGACTACGCCAGGACGGCGACTCTGGAAACTGCCACTCGCTCTGCTGTGGCTTCGGCCAATGCTATAGCGATCCGCAGGTTGTTGTGGCTGCGTCTTTGGGACTCAGATGCCACATCTAAGAAGATTTTGCAGAATCTTCCGTTCGCTGGTGACAGGCTTTTTGGCACCGAGCTGGACAAGCTGATAAAGGATTCTGCTGAGTCTAAGATACCGCAGAATAAGCCTAAGCCACGGTATACCGTTAAAAGGAACCCAAAACAGTGGTCCTTTCGTTCCAGCTCACAGTCATCAGCAACGTCTGCTCGCGCGGACCGAGGGGGCAAGCCCACTACTCAGTGGCGCCCCAAGGGTCGCCAAAAGAAGCCGACAGGGGCGGCAGCTGCCACCCCCAAACCCGCTTCCGCATGACTCGCTCTCTCGTCCTGCCTCCCCACCGGTGGGGGGTCGCCTGTTCCTTTTTCGGGACAGTTGGCTTCTCCACGTCCAAGACAAGTGGGTCCGAGACGTGGTCTCGCGAGGCTACAGGATAGAGCTGACGTCGCTGCCGGCACACCGATTCCATCGGTCTGTTCCTTCTCCAGAAAAGGCTCAGGCTTTTCACCTGGTGTTGGAGGGGCTCCGCAGAGACGGGGTAGTGGTCCCAGTGCCTTCTGGGGAGAGGTTCCGGGGTTTTTACTCCAACCTCTTTATCGTCCCAAAGAAGGACGGCTCTTTTCGCCCGGTTCTGGACCTCAAGTTGTTCGACCGTCACGTGTTGGTTCGGAAGTTCCGTATGGAATCACTGCGCTCCGTGATCGCAGCTGTGTCACAGGGGGACTTCTTAGCGTCCATAGATATCCGAGACGCTTACCTTCACGTGCCCATTGCACCGGCTCATCAACGCTGGTTACGATTCGCAGTGGGGGACGAACACTTCCAGTTCGTGGCACTACCCTTCGGGTTGGCCTCAGCACCGCGGGTGTTCACGAAAGTGATGGCCTCCATGATGGCTCTCCTGCATGTGCAGGGACACGCCGTCATACCTTATCTAGACGACCTGCTGGTCAGGGCGCCATCGGAACACCTTTGTTGGGAGAGTTTGGAGGTAACCATGAAGTCTCTGGAACAGTTTGGGTGGCTTCTCAATGTTCAGAAATCGACCCTGGTTCCGACCCAGTCACTGACATATCTGAGCATGGACTTCCACACAGACTCAGCCCTGGTGTCTCTGCCACGAGCCAAGCAGCTGGCTATCCAATCAGGAGTGCAAGATGTTCTCCTGTCACCACAATCATCCCTACGGGTATTGATGAAGCTGGTGGGACGCATGGTAGCTGCAATAGAGGCAGTACCTTTTGCGCAGTTTCGCCTCCGTCCTCTCCAGCTGGAGATTCTCCGCAGATGGGACAAGAGAACGTCCTCTCTGGATCGGCTGGTGGCACTTTCCCAACCGACCAGGGATTCCCTGCAGTGGTGGCTCCAGCCACGTCACTTGTCACGGGGCCGGTCTTTCCTCAAACCGTCATGGTTAGTGGTGACCACCGACGCCAGTCTGAAGGGCTGGGGTGCGGTGTTCTTACACCACAGGGCTCAAGGACTCTGGACTCGGTCGGAGTCGGCGTTGCAGATCAACGTGCTGGAGATCAAGGCGGTCTATCTGGCGCTCCTGGCGTTTCAGAAGTTCCTGTCAGGACAGCCCATCCGGGTTCAGACCGACAATGCGACGGCCGTCGCGTATATAAATCATCAGGGAGGAACCAGGAGTGCACAGGCCCTAGCCGAAGTCCACCGCATTCTATCCTGGGTGGAGGACAACGACTGCCTGATCTCCGCAGTTCACATCCCAGGGGTCGAGAACTGGGAGGCCGATTACCTGAGCCGGCAGGGGATGAACGCCGGAGAGTGGTCTCTTCATCCAGACGTCTTCCGGGACATCTGCAGCAGATGGGGCACTCCGGACGTGGATCTGATGGCCTCACGGCTGAATCATCAGGTGCCGCAATACATGGCGAGATCATGGGATCCTCAGTCTCTGGGGGCAGATGCCCTGATCCTGAGTTGGTCCAGCTTCCATCTGCCGTATGTGTTCCCGCCTCTAGCTCTGATTCCCAGGGTGCTGTGGAAAATCAGGACGGAATGCAGGGTAGCCATTCTAGTGGCTCCAGATTGGCCCAGGAGGTCCTGGTATCCGGACCTGTGGCGACTATCAGGCGGACTCCGGTGGGCTCTTCCAGAACGCGCAGATCTTCTCGCGCAAGGCCCATTCTTCCACCTCAATTCCAGGGCCCTCAGATTGACTGCGTGGCTCTTGAGGCCTGGCTGCTGACATCCAGGGGTTTCTCCCCTACGGTGGTTGCCACTATGAATCGGGCCAGGAAGCCCGTATCCAGGAAGATGTACCACAGAACGTGGAAAATCTTTTTCACCTGGTGTGCCTCGGGTGACAGGTCCCCGTGGCCCTTGTCCATCCCGACATTGTTGGCCTTCCTACAGTCGGGGTTGGAGTTGGGATTATCCCTTGGCTCCCTGAAGGGTCAAGTATCAGCACTTTCTGTGCTGTTTGACAGGCGTTTGGCGCTCCTTCCTAAGGTCCGTCAATTTCTGCAGGGGGTGTCTCGGGTGGTTCCGCCCTACAGGCGACCTCTGGACCCTTGGGACCTTAACATGGTCCTGGCGACACTGCAGAAACCGCCGTTTGAGCCACTGAGAGACATTTCCCTCTCTCGTTTGTCCCAGAAGGTGGTATTTCTGGTGGCGATTACGTCTCTGAGAAGGGTCTCAGAATTGGCTGCACTTTCGTGCAAGTCTCCTTTTCTGATGGTTCACCAAGACAAGGTGGTGTTACGCCTGCGGCCAGAATTCTTGCCAAAGGTGGTTTCCACTTTCCATCTGAACCAGGAGATTGTTCTCCCATCATTTTGCCCTGCTCCCGTTCATCAGGTTGAGCGCGACCTCCATACTCTGGATCTCGTGAGGGCTGTATGCATTTATGTGTCCAGGACTGCCTCCTTCCGGAGTTCGGATACATTGTTTATCCTTACGGCGGGTCGCTGTAAGAGGTCCGCGGCGTCGAAGTCAACCTTGGCCAGATGGATCAAGGTGCCCATTCAGGAGGCTTACCAGTCTTCTGGTTTGTCTCTCCCGGTGGGATTGAAGGCTCACTCTACCAGAGCTGTCGGTGCCTCCTGGGCTTTGCGACATCGAGCTTCGGCTCTACAGGTGTGTCAGGCGGCCACTTGGTCCAGCCTGCACACTTTCTCTAAGCACTATATGGTGCATGCCCATGCCTCTGCGGATGCAAGTTTGGGCAGGCGGGTCCTCCAGGCGGCGGTTGCCCACCTTTGAGGGGGACCATGTGTTATCCGTCTTTTGAGGAACTCTTCCCGCCCTGGGGTATTGCTTTAGGACATCCCCATTGTCTGGGTCTCCCATTATGATGACCAGAAAAAAGAGAATTTTGTTTACGTACCGTAAATTCTTTTTTCTTTAATCATCAATGGGAGACCCAGCACCCACCCAGTTGTTCCGTTGCATGTTTTGCAGTTGATCTGTTCCCTGTTGGGACAGTTTCTTCCGGGTTGTTGGACCGTCTGTGCACGGTTTCTTTCCCGATGTTTCGGGTGTGGTTTATTTGTCTCCTCGCAGCTTATGGACCAAACTGTGGATGTTCCCTGCGGTAGGGGTTTATAAGCGGAGGGGGCGGTGTCTACAAACTTGTAGTACCTAGTGTGACCTCAGGAGGGCAGTGCCCTAAACCCCATTGTCTGGGTCTCCCATTGATGATTAAAGAAAAAAGAATTTACGGTACGTAAACAAAATTCTCTTTTTTCCTCATGATCTGAAATCTCCTGACCCCAGAAAATATTAACTGGACGAGATCAGAAAGGATAAAAAACCAATAGATGAAAACCTCCTGCTGCCCCTGAGCTGTCCTCTCTGTAGATCCCGGATCCGCTCCAGTAACGGGATCCTCTTCACTAGTCCACGACGCTCATTCTGATACAATGATTTGTGTCAAAGCCTAACCAGCTCTGAGGGCGCCAGCAAAGGGTGAAGAGAAGACCGGCACTGGAGCCGGAGCGCCACCGAGACTCCGGAGAGCTGAGATCATCACCGGGGCAGCATAGAGCTAGAAGAGCCACCGAGACTTCATAGAGCTGAGATCATCACCGGGGCAGCATAGAGCTAGAAGAGCCATCGAGACTTCATAGAGCTGAGATCATCACCGGGGCAGGATAGAGCTAGAAGAGCCATCGAGACTTCATAGAGCTGAGATCATCACCGGGGCAGCATAGAGCTAGAAGAGCCATCGAGACTTCATAGAGCGGGGATCACCAAGGCAGCATAGACCTAGAAGAGCCATCGAGACTTCATAGAGCTGGGATCATCACTGAGGCAGCATAGAGCTAGAAGAGCCATCGAGACTTCATAGAGCTGAGATCATCACCGAGGCAGCATAGAGCTAGAAGAGCCATCGAGACTTCATAGAGCTGAGATCATCACCGAGGCAGCATAGAGCTAGAAGAGCCATCGAGACTTCATAGAGCTGAGATCATCACCGGGGCAGCATAGAGCTAGAAGAGCCACCGAGACTTCATAGAGCTGAGATCATCACCGAGGCAGCATAGAGCTAGAAGAGCCATCGAGACTTCATAGAGCTGGGATCATCACCAAGGCAGCATAGACCTAGAAGAGCCATCGAGACTTCATAGAGCTGGGATCATCACTGAGGCAGCATAGAGCTAGAAGAGCCATCGAGACTTCATAGAGCTGAGATCATCACCGAGGCAGCATAGAGCTAGAAGAGCCATCGAGACTTCATAGAGCTGGGATCATCACCGAGGCAGCATAGAGCTAGAAGAGCCATCGAGACTTCATAGAGCTGAGATCATCACCGGGGCAGCATAGAGCTAGAGGAGCCATCGAGACTTCATAGAGCTAAGATCATCACCGGGGCAGCATAGACCTAGAAGAGCCATCGAGACTTCATAGAGCTAAGATCATCATCTAGGCAGCATAGAGCTAGAAGAGCCATCGAGACTTCATAGAGCGGGGATCACCAAGGCAGCATAGACCTAGAAGAGCCATCGAGACTTCATAGAGCTGGGATCATCACTGAGGCAGCATAGAGCTAGAAGAGCCATCGAGACTTCATAGAGCTAAGATCATCACCGAGGCAGCATAGAGCTAGAAGAGCCATCGAGACTTCATAGAGCGGGGATCACCAAGGCAGCATGAGCTAGAAGAGCCATCGAGACTTCATAGAGCTGAGATCATCACCGGGGCAGCATAGAGCTAGAGGAGCCATCGAGACTTCATAGAGCTAAGATCATCACCGGGGCAGCATAGACCTAGAAGAGCCATCGAGACTTCATAGAGCTGAGATCATCACCGGGGCAGCATAGAGCTAGAGGAGCCATCGAGACTTCATAGAGCTAAGATCATCACCGGGGCAGCATAGACCTAGAAGAGCCATCGAGACTTCATAGAGCTGGGATCATCACCGAGGCAGCATAGAGCTAGAAGAGCCATCGAGACTTCATAGAGCTGAGATCATCACCGGGGCAGCATAGAGCTAGAGGAGCCATCGAGACTTCATAGAGCTAAGATCATCACCGGGGCAGCATAGACCTAGAAGAGCCATCGAGACTTCATAGAGCTGGGATCATCACCGGGGCAGCATAGATCTAGAAAAGCCATCGAGATTTCATAGAGGTGGGATCATCACTGAGGCAGCATAGAGCTAGAAGAACCATCGAGACTTCATAGAGCTGAGATCATCACCGAGGCAGCATAGAGCTAGAAGAGCCATCGAGACTCCGGAGAGCTGAGATCATCACCGAGGCAGCATAGAGCTGGGAGCGCCACTGAGGGTCCAGGGAGCTGTGATCATCACCGAGGCAGCATAGACTTGGAAGAGTCACCGAGGCTCCATATAGCTGGGATTGTCACCGAGGCAGCATAGAGTTGGGAGCGCTGAAAAGTGATAATGAGCCAAGTCCTGGATTCCTGGTACAATGATGTTGGGGTGACCTAACCTTGTAAATAGATGAAGGGGTGATGTTTGGGGTTTTGACTTTTGATCTGATGATTGCAATTGTCACAGGGTCGTACTCTGGTATCACACAGAGTCCATGGAGAAATAGAGTCCGGCCTTGGGATCTGCTGTTCACATCAATTCGGAATGGAATTCACTCGGAGAACATCAGATATTGTAAAGATCTTTATTTCTCTACAACCTCGACACGTTTCATGTACAGTAGTACACGGCCTCAGGAGAATAGAGTTCTCTACTTTCCTAAGGATGTGTACTGCTGTACATGAAACGTGTCGAGGTTTTAGAGAAATAAAGATCTTTACAATATCTGATGTTCTCCGAGTGAATTCCATTCCGAATTGATGTGAACAGCGCGATCTCAAGGCCGGACCCTATATACTCCTCCAGCTGTATCTTCCAGGCTAATCAGGGTTTTCTTGCAGTCCCTCTAGGGTGCTGGCCTTAGCATCAGCGTCCCACAAAGGATCTTACTGGGCTAATTGTTCTCCTCAAAGTTCCTCCTTCTATCTAGGGGTAGGTAGAACAGGTTGGGTGGTTTTCAGCCCCCCAGATGGTGTCTCCATGCTCAGGGCACTACAGGGGGTGATCTGCAGCATTAGGAGAGCAGATCGGTCATGAATGGACAGTCAGGAAATGTCAGCGGAGGGTAATCAAGAGGTATGGACACTCCAGACAAGACAGGGAATACACCGAGATACAGAGCGACAGGACAACGCTCCTAACATCAGTAAACACATGGAGCTAGAAGAGCGATACCCCGCACCGTACCCCCCATCACAGTCAGTTTCCCATGTTTCTTGCACAGGCCGTTCAGAGCCACAATGTTCTTCCTTCTCCTAAAGAAGACGCCTTTGTGATGACAGCGACCCCTCAGTGTGTGGGCAGTGATCTGGTGCAGATATCGGTGGAGTTCTGGTAAGAGATCGGCGTCCACCATGAACAATGTTCTATATTACTGTAGGGACCAGGGCCGGGGTTGGGGGACCTGGAGACAATAATGTGGCTGGAGAAGCCTTGAAGGTCTGCAGATAGTTGCATTGAATATGACATATGTTACTCCAGTCACCTCCAGAGCTGCAGACTACAATCCGGATTTCTTGTGAATTGCTGTATTTCACTGTGTTCCTATCTCATCTCACAGGTATTCAGGAAAACGTCCATCCACTAACATGGCCATTCTGAAAATATCCATGATGTCCGGCTTTGTGCCTGAGGAGGAGTCTGTAGATGATGTAAGTCCTTGATGTTTTACTAAAAAGAAGTGAATACAGGGGCGGGACAAGGTCTTGTGCAGGGGTGGGACAAAGTTTTGTGCATGGGCGGGACAAGGTCTAGTGCAAGGGTGGGACAAGGTCTAGTGCAGAGATAGGACAAGGTCTAGTGCAGGGGTGGGACAAAGTCTAGCGCAGAGACAGGACAAGGTCTAGTGCAGAGATAGGACAAGGTCTAGTGCAGAGATAGGACAAGGTCTAGTGCAGGGGTGGGACAAAGTCTAGCGCAGAGACAGGACAAGGTCTAGTGCAGAGATAGGACAAGGTCTAGTGCAGAGATAGGACTAGGTCTTGTGCAGGGGTGGGACAAAGTCTAGCGCAGAGACAGGACAAGGTCTAGTGCAGAGACGGGACAAGGTCTAGTGCAGGGGTGGGACAAGGTCTTGTGCAGGGGCGGGACAAAGTCTAGTGCAACAGCGGGACAAAGTCTAGTTTAAGGTTGAAACAAACTGTAGTGCAGGGGCATGACAATGCCTATGCCTAGTGCAGGGTCGCAACATGGTCTAGTGCAGGGTTTAGACAGGGTCTTGTGCAGGGGTGGGGCAAAGTCTTGTACAGGGGTGGTACAAAGTCTTGTGCAGGAGTGGTACAAAGTCTTGTGCAGGGGTGGGACAAGGTCTAGTGTAGAGGCAGGACATGGTCTAGGGCAGGGGGGACATGGTCTTGTGCAGGGGTGGGACAAGGTCTAATGCAGGGGCGGGACAAGGTCTAGTGCAGGGGGGACAAGGTCTAGTGCAGGGGGACAAGGTCTTGTGCAGGGGACAAGGTCTTGTGCAGGGGTGGGACATGGTCTAGTGCAGGGGCGGGACATGGTCTAGTGCAGGGGTGGGACAAGGTCTAGTGCAGGAGTGGGACAAGGTCTAGTGCAGGGGCGGGACAAGGTCTAGTGCAGGGGGGACAAGGTCTAGTGCAGGGGCGGGACAAGGTCTAGTGCAGGGGGGACAAGGTCTAGTGCAGGGGCAGGAAAAGGTCTAGTGCAGGGGCAGGACATGGTTTAGTGCAGGGGCAGGACATGGTCTAGAGCAGGGGCAGGACATGGTCTAGTGCAGGGGTGGAATAAGGTCTAGTGTAGAGGCGGGACATGGTCTAGTGCAGGGGTGGGGCAGGGTCTTATACAGTGGACCTACAGTTTATCACACTCACATTTGCATACATAATCATCCAGATAGCAGATGATCTGTTAATCCTGGACATGTTACATTTAGGTCTGTATGTGCCGATGTCTTGTACCACCACTCACATGGCGCACTTATTCCTATGATAACTCCACCTATGCCTAGTTATATTATTCAAGCAGCGCCCCTCCTGTCTATAGGTGGTGTCTGGTATTGCCTCTTATTTACAGTAATGGAGCTGTGCTGCAATATCAGACACCACCACTGAATAGGTTGGCGCTGTTCTTACAAGTATCAGCCATGTATTACTATTCTGGACACATGACGTGTATAAATCTAATTTTACAGCTGAAGAAACATCCATTAGTTAAGAGAGTGGAGAAGGAGGAGGACGCCGTGTCCATCTACATCGATAAGGTGAGAACATGATGACCGGGTGTCTGGAATATCTGCCATCTGACCACACACAGACATTATTAATCGGTCCCCACTACCATGATCACTGGGGGCTCCACATACAGACACCAGCTTGGGTTCAGAAGAAACCCCAGAACTGGCCGCCTCGGCACTGGCCACCCCAAGACTGACCGCCTCGGCCCAGGCCACCCCAGGACTGGCCGCCTCAGCACAGGCCACCCCAGGACTGGCCGCCTCGGCACTGGCCAACCCAAGACTGGCCGCCTCGGCACAGGCCACCCCAGGACTGACAGCCTCGGCACAGGCCACCCCAGGACTGACCGCCTCGGCACTGGCCAACCCAAGACTGGCCGCCTCGGCACAGGCCACCCCAGGACTGGCCGCCTCGGCACTGGCCAATCCAAGACTGGCCGCCTCGGCACTGGCCACCCCAGGACTGGCCACCTCGGCACTGACCACCCCAGGACTGGCCGCCTTGGCACTGGCCAACCCAAGACTGGCCGCCTCGGCACTGGCCACCCCAGGACTGACCGCCTCGGCACTGGCCACCCCAGGACTGGCCGCCTCGGCACTGGCCAACCCAAGACTGGCCGCCTCGGCACAGGCCACCCCAGGACTGACAGCCTCGGCACTGGCCACCCCAGGACTGACCGCCTCGGCACTGGACAACCCAGGACTGAAAACAAAGTTCAGGAAAAAAAACAGGACTGGCCACCTCGGCACTGGCCCCCCAGGACTGGCCGCTTCGGCACTGGCCACCCTGGGACTGGCCGCCTCAGTACAGGCGACCCCAGGACTTACTGCCTCGGCACAGGCCACCCCGGAACTGGGCGCCTTGGCACAGGCCACCTCAGGACTGGCCGCCTCGGCACTGACCACCTCAGGACTTGCTACCAGGACTGGCCGCCATGACACTAGCCACCCCAGGACTGGCCGCCTCAGCACTGGGCGTCTCTGCAAAGACCACCTTAGGACTGACCGCCTTCGCACTGACCACTCCAGGACTGACTGCTTCAGCTCTGGTCGCCCCAGCACTGACCGCCTTGGCTCTGGTCGCCCCAAGACTAACCGCCTCGGCACTGGCCACCCCAGGACTGCTTGCCTTGGCACTGGGCGCCTCTGCACTGACCACCCCACGACTGACCGCCTTGGCACTGGCCACCCCAGGACTGGCGCCATTTTGTCTCCTCTCAGAAGGTTTTTGCTTCTGAACAATAAAAAGAAAAACCCCCAAAGGGAAAGAAAAAATAATAAAACTAGTCAGTACAAGTTGTATGGAAAGGTATCAGTGGTTGGAGAAGATGTCAGCGAGTCCCAGACTGGTGGAGCCTCGGCCCTTCACATTCATCATCTCACACTCAGCATTTCTCTCCGTCTTCTCAGGTCACGTCTGAGCCACAGACCCTGGAGCTTCAGGCCCAGCAGAGCGTCCCCGTGAGCGGCCGGAAACCCTCCATCATCCAGCTCTATGATTACTACATGCCAGGTAATGTAGGACACAGGGGCCACAGCCGACATCTACAGGGGCCACAGCTGACATCTACAGGGGCCACAGCTGACATCTACAGGGGCCACAGCTGACATCTACAGGGGCCACAGCCGACATCTACAGGGGCCACAGCTGACATCTACAGGGGCCACAGCTGACATCTACAGGGGCCACAGCTGACATCTACAGGGGCCAGTGAAGATGAAGGGACCAGTTAGTTGTGTGTCCCATGATGTGTAGGAGAACGGGGCCGCGATACCCTCAGGTCCTTACCCTTTATTTTCTCGCTCGTGTATCATGTGCCCATGGAAATGTGGAGCTGAAATCCACGTAGGTCACCCGGGATGAGGCCGACCTCCACCTCCACCTCCTCCTCTGAGGGACTCGGTCTATAGACTGACGCTATGACTTATACGCTCTCTTGGGCAGAAACCGGGATTCTATGGAGGGAGAATCAGTGCAAACAGATACAGTTGTGGCCAAAAGTATTGACACCCCTGCAATTCTGTCAGATAATACTCAGTTTCTTCCTGAAAATGATTGCAATCACAGATTCTTTGGTATTATTATCTTCATTTAATTTGTCTTCAATGAAAAAAACACAAAAAGAATTGTCCTAAAGCCAAATTGTATCTAATTCCACCAAACATAAAAAAGGGGGTGGACAAAAGTATTGGCACTGTTAGACAAATCATGTGATGCTTCTGTAATTAGTGTAATTAACAGCACCTGTAACTTACCTGTGGCACCTAACAGGTGTTGGCAATAACTAAATCACACTTGCAGCCAGTTGACATGGATTAAAGTTGACTCAACCTCTGTCCTGTGTCCTTGTGTGTACCACATTGAGCATGGAGAAAAGAAAGAAGACCAAAGAACTGTCTGAGGACTGGAGAAACCAAATTGTGAGGAAGCATGAGCAATCTCAAGGCTACAAGTCCATCTCCAAAGACCTGAATGTTCCTGTGTCTACCGTGCGCAGTGTCATCAAGAAGTGTAAAGCCCATGGCACTGTGGCTAACCTCCCTAGATGTGGACGGAAAAGAAAAATTGACAAGAGATTTCAACGCAAGATTGTGCGGATGGTGGATAAAGAACCTCGACTAACATCTAAACAAGTTCTAGCTGCCCTGCAGTCCAAGGGTACAACAGTGTCAGCCCGTACTATCCGTCGTGTCTGAATGAGAAGGGACTGTATGGTAGGAGACCCAGGAAGACCCCACTTCTTACCCCGAGACATAACAAAGCCAGGCTGGAGTTTGCCAAAACTTACCTGAGAAAGCCTAAACCGTTTTGGAAGAATGTTCTCTGGTGATGAGACAAAAGTAGAGCAAAGGGCAAAGGCATCAACATAGAGTTAACAGGAGAAAGAAAGAGGCATTCAAAGAAAAGAACACGCTCCCTACAGTCAGACATGGCGGAGGCTCCCTGATGGTTTGGAGTTGCTTTGCTGCTTCTAAGGTGGCAGCAATGAGTCCAGACCTGAATCCCATAGATCACCTGTGGAGAGATGTAACAATGGCAGTTTGGAGAAGGCGCCTTCACATATCAGGGACCTGGAGCAGTTTGCCAAAGAAGAATGGTGTAAAATTCCAGCAGAGCATTGTAAGAAACTCATTGATGGTTACCGGAAGCGGCTGATCGCAGTTATTTTGGCTAAAGGTTGTGCCACCAAGTATTAGCTGAGGGTGCCAATAATTTTGTCCGGCCCATTTTTGGAGTTTTGTGTGAAATGATCAATGTTTTGCTTTTTGCTTCATTCTCTTTTGTGTTTTTTCATTGAAGACAAATTAAATGAAGATAATAATAGCAAAGAATTTGTGATTGCAAAACTGAGTATTATCTGACAGAATTGCAGGGTGTCAATACATTTGGCCACAACTGTATAATGTGTACAGCTAAAACTAGGGGGAGCTCACTACATACAGCTTTATACAGTCAATACTAGAGGGAGCTCACCACATACTGGTTTATACAGCCACCACTAGAGGAAGCTCACTACATAGATTTATACAGTCACCACTAGGAGGAACTCACTACATACAGATTTATACAGTCACCACTAGAGGAATGTCAATACTTACAGATTCATACAGTCACCATTACAGGGAGCTCACTACATACAGATTTATTCAGTCACCACTAGAGGAAGGTCAAAACATACAGATTTATGCAGTCACCACTAGAGGGAGCTCACAACATACAGATTTATACAGTCATCACTAGGAGGAGCTCACTACATACAGATTTATAGTCACCACTAGAAGGAGCTCACTACATACAGATTTATAGTCACCACTAGAGGGAGCTCACTACATAATATTTATACAGCGACCACTAGAGGGAACTTACTAAATACAGATTTATACAGCCACCACTAGCGGGAGGTCAATACATAGTTTTATACAGTCACCACTAGAGGGAGCTCACTACATACAGATTTAAACAGTCACCACTAGTGGGAGCTCACTACATAAATATTTATACAGCAACTACTAGAGGGAGCTCACTAAATACAGGTTTATACAGCCACTAATAGAGGGAGCTCATTACATACAGATTTATACAGTCATCACTCTGGGGAGGTCACTACATACAGATTTATTCAGCCATCACTAGAGGGAGCTCACTACATACAGATTTATACAGCCACCACTAGAGGGAGCTCACTACATACAGATTTATACAGTCAATACTAGGGGGAGCTCACTACATACAGATTTATACAGTCATCACTAGAAGGAGCTCACTACATACAGATTTATACAGTCATCACTAGAAGGAGCTCACTACATACAGATTTATACAGTTAGTACTAGGGGGAGCTCACTACATACAGATTTATACAGTCATCACTCTGGGGAGCTCACTACATACAGATTTATACAGTCACCACTAGGGGGAGCTCACTACATACAGATTTATACAGTCATCACTCTGGGGAGCTCACTACATACAGATTTATACAGTCACTACTAGGGGGAGCTTACTACATACAGATTTATACAGTCATCACTCTGGGGAGCTCACTACATACAGATTTATACAGTCACTACTAGGGGGAGCTCACTACATACAGATTTATACAGCCACCACTAGAGGGAGCTCACTACATATATTTATACAGTCACCACTAGGAGGAACTCACTACATACAGATTTATACAGTCACCACTAGAGGAATGTCAATACTTACAGATTCATACAGTCACCATTACAGGAAGCTCACTACATACAGATTTATTCAGTCACCACTAGAGGGAGGTCAAAACATACAGATTTATGCAGTCACCACTAGAGGGAGCTCACAACATACAGGTTTCTACAGTCATCACTGGGAGGAGCTCACTACATACAGATTTATAGTCACCACTAGAAGGAGCTCACTACATACAGATTTATAGTCACCACTAGAGGGAGCTCACTGCATAATATTTATACAGTGACCACTAGAGGGAACTTACTAAATACAGATTTATACAGCCACCACTAGCGGGAGGTCAATACATAGTTTTATACACTCACCACTAGAGGGAGCTCACTACATACAGATTTATACAGTCACTACTAGAGGGAGCTCACTACATACAGATTTATACAGTCAATACTAGAGGGAGCTCACCACATACTGGTTTATACAGCCACCACTAGAGGAAGCTCACTACATAGATTTATACAGTCATCACCCTGGGGAGCTCACTACATACAGATTTATACAGCCACCACTAGAGGGAGCTCACTACATACAGATTTATACAGTCATCACTAGAAGGAGCTCACTACATACAGATTTATACAGTCATCACTAGAAGGAGCTCACTACATACAGATTTATACAGTCACTACTAGGGGGAGCTCACTACATACAGATTTATACAGTCATCACTCTGGGGAGCTCACTACATACAGATTTATACAGTCACTACTAGGGGGAGCTCACTACATACAGATTTATACAGCCACCACTAGAGGGAGCTCACTACATACGGATTTATACAGTCAATACTAGAGGGAGCTCACCACATACTGGTTTATACAGCCACCACTAGAGGAAGCTCACTACATAGATTTATACAGTCACCACTAGGAGGAACTCACTACATACAGATTTATACAGTCACCACTAGAGGAATGTCAATACTTACAGATTCATACAGTCACCATTACAGGGAGCTCACTACATACAGATTTATTCAGTCACCACTAGAGGGAGGTCAAAACATACAGATTTATGCAGTCACCACTAGAGGGAGCTCACAACATACAGGTTTCTACAGTCATCACTAGGAGGAGCTCACTACATACAGATTTATAGTCACCACTAGAAGGAGCTCACTACATAATATTTATACAGCGACCACTAGAGGAACTTACTAAATACAGATTTATACAGCCACCACTAGCGGGAGGTCAATACATAGTTTTATACACTCACCACTAGAGGGAGCTCACTACATACAGATTTAAACAGTCACCACTAGTGGGAGCTCACTACATAAATATTTATACAGCAACTACTAGAGGGAGCTCACTAAATACAGGTTTATACAGCCACTAATAGAGGGAGCTCATTACATACAGATTTATACAGTCATCACTCTGGGGAGGTCACTACATACAGATTTATTCAGCCATCACTAGAGGGAGCTCACTACATACAGATTTATACAGTTACCACTAGTGGGAGCTCACTACATACAAATTTATACAGTCACTACTAGGGGGAGCTCACTACATACAGATTTATACAGTCATCACTAGAAGGAGCTCACTACATACAGATTTATAATGTCACTACTAGGGGGAGCTCACTACATACAGATTTATACAGTCATCACTAGAAGGAGCTCACTACATACAGATTTATACAGCCACCACTAGAGGGAGCTCACTACATACAGATTTATACAGTCAATACTAGAGGGAGCTCACCACATACTGGTTTATACAGCCACCACTAGAGGAAGCTCACTACATAGATTTATACAGTCACCACTAGGAGGAACTCACTACATACAGATTTATACAGTCACCACTAGAGGAATGTGAATACTTACAGATTCATACAGTCACCATTACAGGAAGCTTACTACATACAGATTTATTCAGTCACCACTAGAGGGAGGTCAAAACATACAGATTTATGCAGTCACCACTAGAGGAAGCTCACAACATACAGGTTTCTACAGTCATCACTAGGAGGAGCTCACTACATACAGATTTATAGTCACCACTAGAAGGAGCTCACTACATACAGATTTATAGTCACCACTAGAGGGAGCTCACTACATAATATTTATACAGCGACCACTAGAGGGAACTTACTAAATACAGATTTATACAGCCACCACTAGCGGGAGGTCAATACATAGTTTTATACAGTCACTACTAGAGGGAGCTCACTACATACAGATTTATACAGTCAATACTAGAGGGAGCTCACCAGAGCTCACAACATACAGTTTATACAGCACCACTAGGAGGGAGCTCACTACATACAGTATTTATAGTCACCACTAGAAGGGAGCTCACTACATACAGATTTATAGTCACCACTAGAGGGAGCTCACTACATAATATTTATACAGCACTACTAGAGGGAACTACTAATACGGTTTATACAGCCACCACTAGAGGAGTCCACTACATAGATTTATACAGTCATCACCCTGGGGAGCTCACTACATACAGATTTATACAGCCACCACTAGAGGGAGCTCACTACATACAGATTTATACAGTCACACTAGAGGAGCTCACTACATACAGATTTATACAGTCATCACTAGAGGGAGCTCACTACATACAGATTTATACAGTCATCACTAGGGGAGCTCACTACATACAGATTTATACAGTCATCACTAGGGAGCTCACTACATACAGATTTATACAGTCACTACTAGGGAGCTCACTACATACAGATTTATACAGTCATCACTAGGGGAGCTCACTACATACAGATTTATACAGTCATCATCTGGGGAGCTCACTACATACAGATTTATACAGTCACTACTAGGGGGAGCTCACTACATACAGATTTATACAGTCACCACTAGAGGAGCTCACTACATACAGATTTATACAGTCAATACTAGAGGGAGCTCACCACATACAGTTTATACAGTCCACCACTAGAGGAAGCTCACTACATAGATTTATACAGTCACACTAGGGGAACTCACTACATACAGATTTATACAGTCACCACTAGAGGAATGTCAATACTTACAGATTCATACAGTCACCATTACAGGGAGCTCACTACATACAGATTTATCAGTCACCACTAGAGGAGTCAAAACATACAGATTTATGCAGTCACCACTAGAGGGAGCTCACAACATACAGGTTTCTACAGTCATCACTAGGAGGAGCTCACTACATACAGATTTATAGTCACCACTAGAAGGAGTCACTACATACAGATTTATAGTCACACTAGAGGGAGCTCACTACATAATATTTATACAGCGACACTAGAGGGAACTTACTAAATACAGATTTATACAGCCACCACTAGCGGGAGGTCAATACATAGTTTTATACACTCACCACTAGAGGGAGCTCACTACATACAGATTTAAACAGTCACCACTAGTGGGAGCTCACTACATAAATATTTATACAGCAACTACTAGAGGGAGCTCACTAAATACAGGTTTATACAGCCATAATAGAGGGAGCTCATTACATACAGATTTATACAGTCATCACTCTGGGGAGGTCACTACATACAGATTTATTCAGCCATCACTAGAGGGAGCTCACTACATACAGATTTATACAGTTACCACTAGAAGGAGCTCACTACATACAGATTTATACAGTCATCACTAGAAGGAGCTCACTACATACAGATTTTACAGTCATCACTAGAAGGAGCTCACTACATACAGATTTATACAGTCACTACTAGGGGGAGCTCACTACATACAGATTTATACAGTCATCACTAGAAGGAGCTCACTACATACAGATTTATACAGTCATCACTAGAAGGAGCTCACTACATACAGATTTATACAGTCAATCACTAGAGGGAGCTCACTACATACAGATTTATACAGTCACACTAGGGGGAGCTCACTACATACAGATTTATACAGTCATCACTAGAAGGAGCTCACTACATACAGATTTATACAGTCACCACTAGAAGGAGCTCACTACATACAGATTTATACAGTCATCACTAGAAGGAGCTCACTACATACAGATTTATACAGTCATCACTAGAGGGAGCTCACTACATACAGATTTATACAGTCACTACTAGGGGGAGCTCACTACATACAGATTTATACAGTCATCACTAGAGGGAGCTCACTACATATAGATTTATACAGTCACTACTAGGGGGAGCTCACTACATACAGATTTATACAGTCACTACTAGAGGGAGCTCACTACATACAGATTTATACAGTCATCACTCTGGGGAGCTCACTACATACATATTTATACAGTCATCACTCTGGGGAGCTAACTACATACAGATTTATACAGTCACTACTAGGGGGAGCTCACTACATACAGATTTATACAGTCATCACTCTGGGGAGCTCACTACATACAGATTTATAGTCACCACTAGAGGGAGCTCACTACATACAGATTTATACAGTCACTACTAGGGGGAGCTCACTACATACAGATTTATACAGTCATCACTCTGGGGAGCTCACTACATACAGATTTTATCAGTCATCACTCTGGGGAGCTCACTACATACAGATTTATACAGTCACTACTAGGGGGAGCTCACTACATACAGATTTATACAGTCATCACTCTGGGGAGCTCACTACATACAGATTTATACAGTCATCACTCTGGGGAGCTCACTACATATAGATTTATACAGTCATCACTCTGGGGAGCTCACTACATACAGATTTATACAGTCATCACTCTGGGGAGCTCACTACATACAGATTTATACAGTCATCACTCTGGGGAGCTCACTACATACAGATTTATACAGTCACCACTAGAGGGAGCTCACTACATACAGATTTATTCAGCCATCACTAGTGGGAGCTCACTACATACAGATTTATACAGTCACCACTAGGGGGAGCTCACTACATACAGATTTATACAGTCACTACTAGGGGGAGCTCACTACATACAGATTTATACAGTCACCACTAGAGGAAGCTCACTACATACAGATTTATACAGTCACTACTAGGGGGAGCTCACTACATACAGATTTATACAGTCATCACTCTGGGGAGCTCACTACATACAGATTTATACAGTCATCACTCTGGGGAGCTAACTACATACAGATTTATACAGTCACCACTAGAGGGAGCTCACTACATACAGATTTATTCAGCCATCACTAGAGGGAGCTCACTACATACAGGTTTATACAGTTACCACTAGAGGGAGGTCACTACATACAGATTTATACAGTCATCACTCTGGGGAGCTAACTACATACAGATTTATACAGTCACCACTAGAGGGAGGTCACTACATACAGATTTATACAGTCACTACTAGGGGGAGCTCACTACATACAGATTTATACAGTCACTACTAGGGGGAGCTCACTTTATACAGATTATACAGTCACCACTAGGGGGAGCTCACTACATACAGATTTATACAGTCACCACTTTCGGGAGCTCACTACATACAGATTTATTCAGCCATCACTAGAGGGAGCTCACTACATACAGATTTATACAGTTACCACTAGTGGGAGCTCACTACATACAGATTTATACAGTCACCACTAGGTGGAGCTCACTACATACAGATTTGTACAGTTACCACTAGTGGGAGCTCACTACATACAGATTTATACAGTCACCAGCAGAGGGAGCTCACTATATACAGATTAATAAAGCCACCAGTAGAGGGAGCTCACTACATGCAGATTTACACAGCCACTATTAGAAGGAGCTCAGTACATACAGATTTATATAGTCACTACTAGGGGAGCTCACTATATACAGATTTATACAGCAACCACTAGAGGGAGCTCACTACATACAGATTTATACAGTCATCTCTAGGGGGAGTTCACTACATACAGATTTATACGTTCACCACTACAGGGAGCACACTACATACAGATTTATACAGTCACCACTAGAGGAAGTTCACTACATACAAATTTATACAGCCACCACTAGGGGGAGCTCACTACATACAGGTGTATACAGCCACCACTAGGGGGAGCTCACTACATACAGATTTTATACAATCACCACTAGAGGGAGCTCACTACATACAGATTCATATAGCCACCACTAGAGGGAGCTCACTGCATACAGATTTATACAGTCACTACTAGAGCAAGCTCACTACATACAGATTTATACAGTCATCACTAGAGGGAGCTCACTACATACAGATTTATACAGTCATCACTGGTGGGAGCTCAGTACATACAGATTTATACAGTCACCACTAGAGGGAGCTCAATACATACAGATTTATACAGTCACCACTAGAGGGAGCTCAATACATACAGATTTATAGAGCCACCACTAGAGGGAGCTCACTACATACAGATTTATACAGTCACCACTAGAGGGAGCTCAATACATACAGATTTATAGAGCCACCACTAGAGGGAGGTCACGTCATACAGATTTATACAGTCACCACTAGAGGGAGCTCAATACATACAGATTTATAGAGCCACCACTAGAGGGAGGTCACTACATACAGATTTATACAGTCACTACTAGAGGGAGCTCACTACATACAAATTTATACAGCCACCACTAGAGGGAGCTCACGTCATACAGATTTATACAGTCACCACTAGAGGGTGCTCACTACATACAGATTTATACAGTCACCACTAGGGGGAGCTCACTACATACAGATTTATACAGTCACCACTAGAGGGTGCTCACTACATACAGATTTATACAGCCACCACTAGAGGGAGCTCACTACATACAGATTTATACAGTCATCACTAGAGGGAGCTCACTACATACAAATTTATACAGCCACCACTAGAGGGAGCTCACGTCATACAGATTTATACAGTCACCACTAGAGGGTGCTCACTACATACAGATTTATACAGTCACCACTAGAGGGCGCTCACTACATACAGATTTATACAGCCACCACTAGAGGGAGCTCACTACATACAGATTTATACAGTCATCACTAGAGGGAGCTCACTACATACAAATTTATACAGCCACCACTAGAGGGATCTCACGTCATACAGATTTATACAGTCACCACTAGAGGGCGCTCACTACATTCAGATTTATACAGTCACCACTAGAGGGCGCTCACTACATACAGATTTCCCCTTTTGGCTGCAGAACGACTTCTCACCCACATGTCAGGTTTAGTTTAGTACTTACCACTGTTCTGCTGTCAGTATTATAAGTTAGATAATCTCTTTATTCTTCTCTGCATTTTATCTTCCGGTTTTGGAATATATTGGTTGAATTATTCTGACAGTCACGTTTTCTGGCTTATACTCAGGGGTGGACATATCAGTGGTGCAGCCTGTGCAGCCGCACGGTGATCCCAGGTATAAGGGAACATTTCTGCTTCTTAGGGACCTTTCACATCAGCGGTAGATCGCGGCAGATCCGCCAGGTTTTCTGTATCTGTCACGTAACGGCTGACTTGTGACGAGCCCCATTTATTCTCTATGGGACTTGCGGTCAGGTGCGGCTATTGCGATTTTGCCAGATCCGGCACTTGCGGCAACTTTAAAAAACGCGTCTAGCAGCAATTTTTTGCGCTGCCACAAATGCTGGAACTGCTGAATCCGGCAAACCCACAATGGCCGCACCTGACCGCAGTCCTATAGAGAATGAATGGGGCTCGCCACAAGTCAGCCGTTACCCGGCAGATACAGAAAATCTGCCGGATCTGCCGCAATCAGCAAAACACTCTGATGTGAAAGCAGCCATAAAGGGGAGACTCCACCGAGAGCAGCAATAAAGGGGAGACTCCACCGAGGGCAGCAATAAAGGGGAGACTCCACCGAGGGCAGCAATAAAGGGGAGACTCCACCGAGGGCAGCAATAAAGGGGAGACTCCACCAAGGGCAGCAATAAAGGGGAGACTCCACCGAGGGCAGCAATAAAGGGGAGACTCCACCGAGGGCAGCAATAAAGGGGAGACTCCACCGAGGGCAGCAATAAAGGGGAGACTCCACCGAGAGCAGCAATAAAGGGGAGACTCCACCGAGGGCAGCAATAAAGGGGAGACTCCACCGAGGGCAGCAATAAAGGGGAGACTCCACCGAGGGCAGCAATAAAGGGGAGACTCCACCGAGGGCAGCAATAAAGGGGAGACTCCACCGAGGGCAGCAATAAAGGGGAGACCACCGAGGGCAGCAATAAAGGGGAGACTCCACCGAGGGCAGCAATAAAGGGGAGACTCCACCGAGGGCAGCAATAAAGGGGAGACTCCACCGAGGGCAGCAATAAAGGGGAGACTCCACCGAGAGCATTGTACTCTATAGATCTTGGAATAAAAATAATTTCCACCATTTGATGTTCTATAAAATGTTCCAGTGCTGAGATAATCTTATACATGTGACATAGGATGTCGGTGCTGCAGGGAGTCCATGCTGGTGTCTGTCTCACCTGTGTTGTCCTCCAGGGTCTTCTCCTCGCCTCCTCCTCTCGCTCTCTGACACTTTCTCTCTCTTATTTTAATGCAGAGGAACAGAAGACGATCAGCTATTTGGTGAAGTGTTAAGGTGAGAGGCGTCCGGGGAAGACTTGGTGTGACCTCCACCGCGCCGTCCTCCTGTCCTCTATACTCAGGATCTGTGCACCCTGCTCCTCGTCCTCCTGTCCTCCTTGCCCTTCACTGTCTATATCATATCTCTCCTGAGGTCAAAACACTTTCCAGGTTGTGCGAATCATCATATCTCTATCCACATATATCTCACCCACCAGTGTCCATCCAAGCATCCATCCACCTCCAATGGACACTGTCTCTCTGCTGGGTCCATCATATGTCCATCCACCAGTGTCCACATATATTGTCCTTCCACCTTCAATGGAAATTGTCCCCCTGCTATATCCATCCACCAGTGTCCACGTGTCTTCTCCATCCACCAGTGTCCATGTGTCTTATCCATCCACCAGTGTCGATGTGTCTTATCCATCCACCAGTGTCCATGTGTCATCTCCATCCACTAGTGTCCACGTGTCATCTCCATCCACCAGTGTCCACGTGTCATCTTCATCCATCAGTGTCCACGTGTCATCTTCATCCATCAGTGTCCACGTGTCATCTCCATCCACTAGTGTCCACGTGTCATCTCCATCCACTAGTGTCCACGTGTCTTCTCCTCCATCACCAGTGTTCACGTGTCATCTCCATCCACCAGTGTCCACGTGTCATCTCCATCCACCAGTGTCCATGTGTCTTATCCATCCACCAGTGTCCACGTGTCATCTCCATCCACCAGTATCCACGTGTCATCTCCATCCACCAGTGTCCACGTGTCATCTCCATTCACCAGTGTCCACGTGTCATCTCCATCCACCAGTGTCCACGTGTCATCTCCACCCACCAATGTCAACGTGTCTTCTACACCCACCAGTGTCCACGTGTCATCTCCATCCACCAGTGTCCACGTGTCTTCTCCATCCACCAGTGTCCACGTGTCTTATCCATCCACCAGTGCCCACGTGTCATCTCCATCCACCAGTGCCCACGTGTCTTCTCCATCCACCAGTGTCCACATGTCATCTCCATCCACCAGTGTCCACGTGTCTTCTCCATCCACCAGTGTCCATGTGTCTTATCCATCCACCAGTGTCCACGTGTCATCTCCATCCACCAGTATCCACATGTCATCTCCATCCACCAGTGTCCACGTGCCATCTCATCCACCAGTGTCCACGTGTCATCTCCATCCACCAGTATCCACGTGTCATGTCCATCCACCAGTGTCCACGTGTCATCTCCACCCACCAATGTCCACGTGTCTTCTCCATCCACCAGTATCCACGTGTCATCTCCATCCACCAATGTCCACGTGTCTTCTCCACCCACCAGTGTCCACGTGTCATCTCCACCCACCAGTGTCCACGTGTCATCTCCACCCACCAATGTCCACGTGTCTTCTCCATCCACCAGTATCCACGTGTCATCTCCATCCACCAATGTCCACGTGTCTTCTCCACCCACCAGTGTCCACGTGTCATCTCCACCCACCAGTGTCCACGTGTCATCTCCATCCACCAGTGTCCACGTGTCATCTCCATCCACCAGTGTCCACGTGTCCTTTCCATCCACCAGTGTCCACGTGTCATCTCCATCCACCAGTGTCCACATGTCATCTCCATCCACCAGTGTCCACGTGTCCTCTCCATCCACCAGTGTCCACGTGTCATCTCCATCCACCAGTGTCCACGTGTCCTCTCCATCCACCAGTGTCCACGTGTCATCTCCATCCACCAGTGTCCAAGGGTCATCTCCATCCACCAGTGTCCACGTGTCTTATCATCCACCAGTGTAAACGTGTCTTATCCATCCACCAGTGTCCACGTGTCTTATCCATCCACCAGTGTCCATGTGTCTTATCCATCCACCAGTGTCCATGTGTCATCTCCATCCACCAGTGTCCACGTGTCTTATCCATCCACCAGTGTCCACGTGTCATCTCCATCCACCAGTGTCCATGTGTCATCTCCATCCACCAGTGTCCATGTGTCATCTCCATCCACCAGTGTCCACGTGTCTTATCCATCCACCAGTGTCCACGTGTCTTATCCATCCACCAGTGTCCATGTGTCATCTCCATCCACCAGTGTCCACGTGTCTTATCCATCCACCAGTGTCCACGTGTCATCTCCATCCACCAGTGTCCACGTGTCTTCTCCATCCATCAGTGTCCACGTGTCTTATCCATCCACCAGTGCCCACGTGTCATCTCCATCCACCAGTGTCCACGTGTCATCTCCATCCACCAGTGTCCACGTGTCTTCTCCATCCACCAGTGTCCATGTGTCTTATCCATCCACCAGTGTCCATGTGTCATCTCCATCCACCAGTGTCCACGTGTCATCTCCATCCACCAGTGTCCACGTGTCTTCTCATCCAACAGTGTCCACGTGTCATCTCCATCCACCAGTGTTCATGTGTCATCTCCATCCACCAGTGTCCAAGGGTCATCTCCATCCACCAGTGTCCATGTGTCTTATCCATCCACCAGTGTCCACGTGTCATCTCCATCCACCAGTATCCACGTGTCATCTCATCCACCAGTGTCCACGTGTCATCTCCATCCACCAGTGTCCACGTGTCTTCTCATCCACCAGTGTCCACGTGTCATCTCCATCCACCAGTGTCCACGTGTCATCTCCATCCACCAGTGTCCATGTGTCATCTCCATCCACCATTGTCCACGTGTCATCTCCATCCACCAGTATCCACGTGTCATCTCCATCCACCAGTGTCCACGTGTCATCTCCATCCACCAGTATCCACGTGTCATCTCCATCCACCAGTGTCCACGTGTCATCTCTATCCACCAGTGTCCACGTGTCATCTCCATCCACCAGTGTCCACGTGTCATCTCCATCCACCAGTGTCCACGTGTCATCTCCATCCACTAGTGTCCACGTGTCATCTCGATCAACCAGTGCCCACGTGTCATCTCCATCCACCAGTGTCCACGTGTCATCTCCATCCACTAGTGTCCACGTGTCATCTCGATCAACCAGTGCCCACGTGTCATCTCCATCCACCAGTGTCCACGTGTCATCTCCATCCACCAGTGTCCATGTGTCATCTCCATCCACACTTCCATGTATCTCCATATATACCTGTCCTCCATTGTCTTCCTCTCCCGTCCTCGATTATCGCGGTCATGTCCTTCATACATCCTGACAGGGATCCTCTCCTGAGCTTCCACAGTCCATGTTCTCCATTGTGTTTGTCCTCCATCCTCAGTCTCCATCTTGACTCTTCCTGACTTTCCGCTCTTCTTAGCGTCTTCTCTCCTTTTCTCTCCATCTTTCTTTTTCCTCATCTCCAGTGTTTCTAATTTTATCATTTTTCACTGTTTCTTCCAGGGATGATCTGCGATGTGACCGCGTCCTGCGGATCTTCTCCTCTCCATATTCCTCATTACTCATTAATAAACCTTCTGTGATTTATCCTCCCACGTGTCTGTTCATTCACAGATTCTCCTCTAAGGACTTGTGGAGGGTTTATAACCCGAGTTCCCCTCACCCATGAGCCGTATCCAGTATTGTGGGCCAGCTTTAATGTAATATGGGCTGAGCTGCAATACCAGACACAACCTACAGCCACATGGAGGCGCTACTGCTTAAATCCTGAAAGTAGTCAAAATCACAGCTGCTATAAATACTTGGGGGAGGGGTGAGAACAAATTATTAATGCCTTCGGCCTCCTAATAAAGCTGCAGATAGTTTTCAGGAGACTCCTGTCAATTCTTCACCCCTGAAGTGAAAGCTGCTCTTATGACCTCAGCATTAAAGGGAATCTGTCAGGTCAAAAATATATATGTAAATTATATAATTTTCTAATTCTTCTGGGGAAGTTCTGTCTATTTAGGTATTTCTATTATTTATATTTTCCTCCTATCCTCTGTAAACTGCAAATAAAGAGATTAATTCCGCCTGTCAATCACAGTGAGTGATCACTTACTGCTCTGCTGCACACACCCCAAGGAATGAATATTCATGTAGTAATATCACTGACACACCCTATGCAGTGCACTTACAACAGTCGTAAGGACCGAGACTACCCGACCAACCGGGTTCAGTCTTTGGGATGTCACGGTGGCAGTCCCGGTTGTCGTGGCCCTGGTTGAGCATGTAAAGGGTTATTTACAGGGGATTAAAGTTTTTGTGACGCCATCCGTGGATTCTGGTCAGGATGACCAGCGCTGCTTTTGGTGAACCCTGGGAAATAGATGTAGTGGCAGCTTAGGTGTATCACTCCCCATGGCCAGAGCGGTCCCTAGAGCTTAGTAATAGAGTCAGTGTGGATGATGGTGGTAGTAGTGCAGGAAGGCACAGAAGGAGTGGACAGACACAGGGGTGGTAATTCTTACCAGTCTCTTTACTTGCAGCTTAGTCCTTCCTCCAGCCAGTAGATGGGGACTGCCCTCTAGAGAGGTTTCTTCCGTCCTGCATCTCCTGGCTTGGAGTTGGGAATGGTGTTGGGTGTAAGATGTGTGTTTCAGTTTCGTGTCCCTATCTTACCTGAGAGCAATGACACCACACCTGTGGATTAAGTGCAGTATCACTGTGGTGACCAAGACGCAGGGACGCCACATTCCCCCCTGGTTAAGCACCGCACGTCCTCAGGCTGTAAAAGTACAAAGGTGTTAAATGTAAGAACATACAATATTTTTCACTTGCAAGTCAACAAACAACATCTTCCTCTTATGGGAGGCTCGGCTTCTTGAACGTTACATCATCAAAAGTAGAAAAAAAGTACAAAAATGTAAAACATTCAGCAGTTCGACTGCAACGACGGCCAGGCAGCACGTTACATTGCAGGATTTAGGTCATTTGCTCAGTAGTAACACCAGTACAATGCAGAGATTCTGTGCAACTGGTGGAACTGCCCCAAACCACCTTAAACTTCGTTCCCCACCAACGGTTTTTGAGGTCACAAGTACAAAGTTTCACAGTGCAAAGTTTGGGTAAAATGCAATAGGATCCTAAATTGCACCTCACCGTGCTTGACCAAAAACCAACAAGATTAAGGGGGAATATGGGCGCAGCACAATACTAAATATAAGGGGGGTGCTCACCGTGCCAAGTGGGGGGCAACGCTAAGGGGGAGCAACACCATAACAATAAGAGCCAAAATAAGAATAGAAAAAATCTTTATTAATGTACAAGTGCAGGGAAAATTACAAACAGTTAAACCTTGGGTCAGGCTGACAGCGTATGACAATGAAAGGAGTTACAATGGCCTAGAATCTGCTCTCAGAGTAACACTATGGGGGTGACCATGCACAATATCAGTATCCACAATGGTGTAAATAACTAGTAGCCTCCTGTTAGTAGAATGGCCTATAGGTAACAATGTGACACAGATGCTACATTAAGCATAATGTGATATCTACTTATATAATCCGCAGTTGGGATTTCGGGCGTTGTAGCCGAATCCCAACATGCTTTGCGCGGGACTGCGAGTGATGACGCGCAGCGTCATCACGAGCCGCAGACCCGCACTACTCTAAAAAAAAAAAAAATCCTCACCTCTACCCGAGCCCGCGCTGTCTCCCGCCGTCTCCCGCCGTCTTCTGCCGTGTTCCGCTAGGCTCCCGGTGCCTGCAGTGATCTTCTATCTACTGAGAGTGAAGGACCTGTGGTGATGTCAGAGTCACGTGACACCAGCTTACTCCAGGCAAATCGCGGGTCACGTGACTCTGACATCACCACAGGTCCTTCACTCTCAGTAGATAGAAGATCACTGCAGGCACCGGGAGCCTGCACAGCCACCGGGAGCCTAGCGGAACACGGCAGAAGACGGCGGAACACGGCAGAAGACGGCGGGGGCTCGGGGTGAGGTGAGCATAATCTTTTTTTATTTTTTTTAACCCCTGCCTTGCACGAGCGCACCACAGACACCTGTATACTCCACCACCACACACGCCTGTACACTCTGCCACCACCACAGACGCCTGTATACTCCACCACCACACACGCCTGTATACTCTGCCACCACACACGCCTGTACACTCTGCCACCACCACAGACGCCTGTATACTCCACCACCACACACGCCTGTATACTCTGCCACCACACACGCCTGTACACTCTGCCACCACCACAGACGCCTGTATACTCCACCACCACACACGCCTGTATACTCTGCCACCACACACGCCTGTACACTCTGCCACCACACACGCCTGTACACTCTGCCGCCACCACCACACACACCTGTACACTCTGCCGCCACCACCACACACGCCTGTATACTCTGCCGCCACCAGCACAGACGCCTGTACACTCTGCCGCCACCACCACACACACCTGTACACTCTGCCGCCACCACCACACACGCCTGTACACTCTGCCACCACCACACACGCCTGTATACTCTGCCGCCACCAGCACAGACGCCTGTATACTCTGCCACCACCACACACACCTGTATACTCTGCCACCACCACCACACACGCCTGTATACTCCACTACCCACAGACCCACCTGTATACTCTTCTACCCACAGAGCCGCCTGTATACTTTACTACCCACAGAGTCACCTGTATAATCTCCTACCCTCAGAGCCGTCTGTATACTCTGCTACCCACAGACCCGCCTGTATACTCTGCTACCCACAGAGCCCCCTGTATACTCTGCTACCCACTGGCCCGCCTGTATACACACAATTCATTTCACCCTGCTCCCGATGCAATTGCATCGGGCCTTTTTACTAGTAATACATATGAGACACTCAGACAATTAACAGCACAATATACAACTCTAGCAGTGAGTTACATCAATCACATATAGAGGGCGAAGAATACCAGTGTGATATAAACACCCAGGGGGATACAGAATAGCAGCAATATTCCTTTGGATAAGTAAATTATATGATATACCAGAGTGACTCTAGAGCCAATAGATGCCAAACAATACTGAAGAATTAACCTTATCAGATCTAAGGCACATTATTAGGTGGCTGCAGTTGCACCATGTACAAAACAAGCTCATTTTTGCCAGCCGGATGGGCAATTGAGGCTGTAAATGCCATCAAGCATATGGATCGACACTAGAATACAGAGACCCCGTATAGGGGGTATAGTTGTGGCAATAATCCTGTATGTGGTGAATAATATACAACAATTTACACCTGAGTCAATGAGTATCAAGTTGGTAGTCAACAAAATTGACACTTGAGGGTGGAAACAGACTGGCGAGAAAAAATGCAGTCTGATTCTCGTTCCTGTGAGTCTTAAGTGTCGTCCGATTTTTGGTTCGTTTTCCATCCAACTGCGGAGCGACTGTCCGACATTTCCTCAGATCACATCCGAGAGCTGTAATCCGAGAGCTGTAATCCGACTGTAATCCGACTGTAATCCGACTGTAATCCGAGTGTGATCCGAGTGTGGTCCGTGTGCAATCCGCGAAATGCATGTGATTTTTTAAAGAAATGACCCCTTAATTTGCCTACAATTTGTGACGTGCGCGAAAAATGCTGTGTGCCAATCAGGGCTCATTGGAGTGTATATCCCATGGACATGTGTGTGCAATGAGCTGACCCACTATCCCCTGAGTACACAGTGTTGTGGACATGTGCAGCTGACTTCAGAATGATGAATAACCTGCCCCTAAACACCGCTGTGTGGGTATCAGTAATTACCGGTGGTCTGGCACTCCCTACCCAATTGAGTTTGATCCGCGGAGGCGGCATCCAATATTTGTCCGTCCCCTGCTCCTGTAGTGTACATATCCTAGCCATGTTCATAGGCTGTTTGGTCATTTACGCTGTGATCCTGTTGTCAGGCGTGTAGCACGATGACCATACGTTCTGCGGCCTGCCCTCACATACCAGAATACCCCAATGTGGCAAAGTTTCACACCTATGGGACGGCTTCTCTTCACACTTATGTTGGTGTTACTTTCATTTGTGTGTTAAGGGCTGTGATGTAATTAGAAGCACCAAACATGTAGTTTTAACTGTCCAAAGCACCATAACCATGTTGTGATACACACTGTGTCCATTAAGTGGTGGAAACCGAAGGCTCAGCCCCGTGGCCGGATGACTTTGTGCCTGGCCCGGAACTGTTCGGTGGTTAAACACGTCATCGATATACCTAGCTTCCTGTTTGCTTAAACAACGGCACAGCATGCATTGTGCGACTCCTAACAGCACAGCGTGCATTGTGCGACTCCTAACAGCACAGCGTGCATTGTGCGACTCCTAACAGCACAGCGTGCATTGTGCGACTCCTAACAGCACAGCGTGCATTGTGCGACTCCTAACAGCACAGCGTGCATTGTGCGACTCCTAACAGCACAGCGTGCATTGTGCGACTCCTAACAGCACAGCGTGCATTGTGCGACTCCTAACAGCACAGCGTGCATTGTGCGACTCCTAACAGCACAGCGTGCATTGTGCGACTCCTAACAGCACAGCATGCATTGTGCGACTCCTAACAGCACAGCATTGCATTGTGCGACTCCTAACAGCACAGCATGCATTGTGCGACTCCTAACAGCACAGCATTGCATTGTGCGACTCCTAACAGCACAGCGTGCATTGTGCGACTCCTAACAGCACAGCGTGCATTGTGCGACTCCCAACATGAAATGTGAAATGCACAAATTTATCTTGGCATTTTCCCTGTTCCGTCTGAATGTAACACAGAGATTTTTTTGGTAAAGGATAAATGTAATTCCGACAAATAAAACCATAAGAACATGCACGTGTTGTCTTTCCCCATGAGCCATGGCCAGAAGGGGACACTGACCCACATGAAAACCTACAGCTCGGTGTAGGTCGTGTCTTCGGGGTTCCTGTCTAATCCTTCTCCACTTTCCTCGCAACCCTGGGTATCCACAACCTCAAGAGCCAGGTGTAGCTCTTCTTGTAATGGCCTTTATGGGTTGGGTGAGGGGCATGAGGGCGACTGGGGGGGCATTGGTGACCCGAAATGGGGCCCACAGTGGACATGGCCTTGGATGTCTCCCAAGACGATGCAAGGCCTGTGAGGATGACGAGGCTGATGTCGGTCCTGTCCAGTAAATTATCTGCTGTTTTCCGCCATCGCTCCAGCATGATCAACACTAGTCGGGGATGATTGGGTGGCAGACAAGCATCCAGCACAATTTGGATGGCAGCCCTTGCACGCAGCCTCAGTGGGCGCGGTATCTCATGTAAATAGCTGCTTCCTCCCCATCATCGCTCACAAGGCCTCACAGGGTGTTGAAAGACCCCCATGTTCACGCTGCACCGGAGGTTGTTGCTGACAAATGTCTCCGACACCTGGGGCGACGTCTCACTGGTGAAGTAACGAGACACCTGGGTCTGTGCGGCACTCAGTCCATGGTCCCCTGGTGGCTGGGGTTGGCCAGATGGCAATGGTTGCCCCTGTGCCGCCTCCTCAGAGGATCGCGAGTCCTGGCCAGCACCACTTGTGGACGGCTGTGGCTCTTCATGGGGGGAAGATGGCCCTACACCCTCGTCAGCCGACTCAGCTGGATCTTCCATTTGAGGCTCAGACTCCGGGGCTGCAGTCCGCCCAAGTTGGTGTGAGTTCTATGTATGAAGAAATAACAGTAATCTCTTACACTAGTTTTTCTTTGATAAACAAAAGCTGGTAAAAAAAAAACCACACGGTCTCAGGCACATCCAGGAAAGAAAGGAAGTGCACATACACCATCCGCCGTGGCGCGTCTGACCCACTGGATGGCGCTCTGGTCAGCTCCCGCCGGTATTGATCCTGACAGCTGCACCACCGCTTAGCTACCAGGTCCATTGCATCATTGAAATAACCATTGTTTAACATTTGAACATACTGCACCCATTACACACTAACCCCTCTACTGACATTACTGTAGCTTTGGGCATTTAGAGTAATGATACATTACCAAGGGTGATCTGTCCGTCCCATGCGGTGCTGTCAAAACAAGGGAAGAGTATCCTGGTGATGTCCCTCCTTCATCCTGTCAGCATAGCCCTGGTGATGTCCCTCCATGCTGCCTCCTGCCAGCATAGCCCTGGTGTCTGGGGTCCCAGAGCTCAGGCCTCTCCTGGACCAGGACTATGAGCCTCTCCACATTACTTCTATAGGCCATGGTCGGTCTGTAGGGGCTGCCTCTGAGAGTTCACAGGATTACACTTGCATTGGTGAGTCTGGCGCATGAATCGCATACTGTCGCTGCTTGTTGCGACTGCTGTGTCATCTGTGAAGCGGACGACAACAAAAACGCCCGTCACTCGCACATGTTCTCAGACATAGAATAACATTGGTCCGACTGCAATGGAGAAAAACTCACTCTACAGTCGTCCGACTTTCACGCCAGTGTGTCCGTGCCCTTAGATAACAGCAACCATACATAAAAGCAAGGATCAACCCTGGGACGTCAATCCCCATGAGGAGGTTAGGTGATGACAATACAACTATATGTGATAAAGTGATCCCCAGTATAGACCTAGGTCAGTAATTGTCATATGATGGTCAGCCAAGATACCGAGGAATAAACCTCGGAGAAGCCAAGGTGCGTAATACTGAACTGCAATTGGACCAAGTATATAACAAGGGAGACGGCAAGTAAACATAGATGCTTGTAACACTATGAAAGGAGGCTAATCCCTATCATAGTGCCAGGGGTAGAGGTACGGAAACAGACAGGGGTCAAGTAGGTTATAGTCACCGCAGTATCAAAGTCAAGGAGATAGCCAGGAAAGCCATGGATGCAGCCATATAGTGCATAGGTCAAGACCCAGGAGCACCCAGGTGCCACGCGTATCGCTGCTGGGGCGCAGCTTCATCAGGGGAGAGTGGCACATTGTACAAAGAGGCACATTAAATCCCTGCCCAATCTGGTCTAGACCCGCGCCAGCTGTGCCCTGGTCGGTGGGCCGGAACTATACAGTGCCTACAAGTAGTCTTCAACCCCCTGCAGATTTAGGTGGTTTGATAAGATGCCAATAAGTTAGAGCCTTCAAACTGCAAACGAGAGTAGGATTTATTAACAGAAGCATAAATCTTACAAACCAAAAAGTTATGTTGCTCAGTTGAATTTTAATAAATTTTAAACATAAAAGTGTGGGTCAATTATTATTCAACCCCTAGGCTTAATATTTTGTGGAATAACCCTTGTTTGCAATTCCAGCTAATAATGGTCTTTTATAAGACCTGATCAGGCCGGCACAGGTGTCTGCAGTTATCTTGGCCCACTCCTCCATGCAGATCTTCTCCAAGTTATCTAGGTTCTTTGGGTGTCTCATGTGGACTTTAATCTTGAGCTCCTTCCACAAGTTTTCAATTGGGTTAAGGTCAGGGGACTGACTAGGCCACTCCAACACCTTGATTTTTTCCCTCTTGAACCAGGCCTTGGTTTTTTTGGCTGTGTGCTTTGGGTCGTTGTCTTGTTGGAAGATGAAATTACGACCCATCTTAAGATCCTTGATGGAGGAGCGGAGGTTCTTGGCCAAAATCTCCAGGTAGGCCGTGCTATCCATCTTCCCATGGATGCGGACCAGATGGCCAGGCCCCTTGGCTGAGAAACAGCCCCACAGCATGATGCTGCCACCACCATGCTTGACTGTAGGGATGGTATTCTTGGGGTCGTATGCAGTGCCATCCAGTCTCCAAACATCACGTGTGTGGTTGGCACCAAAGATCTCGATCTTGGTCTCATCAGACCATAGAACCTTGAACCAGTCTGTCTCAGAGTCCTCCAAGTGATCATGAGCAAACTGTAGACGAGCCTTGACATGACGCTTTGAAAGTAAAGGAACCTTACGGGCTCGTCTGGAACGGAGACCATTGCGGTGGAGTACGTTACTTATGGTATTGACTGAAACCAATGTCCCCACTGCCATGAGATCTTCCCGGAGCTCCTTCCTTGTTGTCCTTGGGTTAGCCTTGACTCTTCGGACAAGCCTGGCCTCGGCACGGGAGGAAACTTTCAAAGGCTGTCCAGGCCGTGGAAGGCTAACAGTAGTTCCATAAGCCTTCCACTTCCGGATGATGCTCCCAACAGTGGAGACAGGTAGGCCCAACTCCTTGGAAAGGGTTTTGTACCCCTTGCCAGACTTGTGACCCTCCACGATCTTGTCTCTGATGGCCTTGGAATGCTCCTTTGTCTTTCCCATGTTGACCATGTATGAGTGCTGTTCACAAGTTTGGGGAGGGTCTTAAATAGACAAAAAAGGCTGCAAAAGAGATAATTAATCCACACATGTGAAGCTCATTGTTCTTTGTGCCTGAACTACTTCTTAATACTTTAGGGGGACCAAACAGAATGCTGGTGGTTTGAGGGGTTGAATAATAAATGACCCTATGAATTAACTTTTAACGCTTTAAAAAAAAAAAAAAAAAAAAAAAAAAATCTTTTTGGCTGCATTTCCCACTTCCAGGCTGATCTACAGTCCAAATGCCACAATGCCAAGTTAATTCCGCATGTGTCAACCAGCTAAATCTGCAGGGGGTTGAAGACTACTTGTAGGCACTGTATATGTAGTCACATGACGAGTACACAGAGCCTGATGACGACTTCCGGTTATAACCAGAGGTGTGCGTCAGCGATAGTGGCTGTCATGGAACAAGACAACAAAACATAGAAGGAGCGCTGACATGCGCAACCGTTATCTAATTATGCAAAATACTGTGAAACCCATCAATTTAACAGAGTTTTCAGGCACATAGTAGTGATCAAAGTAGATTGAAGAGAACATTGTATTTTTAAAGCTATAGAAATCTGCAAGTGATGACCGACAACCCCCTCATGGGTAAGAGGGGCACAGACCGGTGCCGGGACACCCAGATCACACTAGGAACCATTGTAGTGGGGATGGGTGGAGAGGAAGTAGTTAGAGAGAACACTTGGGAGGAGTGAGGTCAGGAAGAACACACGGAGAGGACGTGAGACAGGTGACAAAGGGTATAAATAGAGTGGGGAAGATCTAGGATGCAGGAGACAGTTGAACAGTTGAGGAGAGGCGGTAGAACAGATGAGGAGAGACCGTTAAACAACAAGGGTCGAGTTGGAGGGAAGCTAGAGGAAGAAGGCCTGTCACAAAAAGAAAGAACTTAAGTGTCCAGGGGACTGGAGCAAGTGGGAGCTCATCCTAAGGACAGACTAAGGAGCAGAACCAACACCCAAGTGGTTCAAGGAGTCCTAGAGACACTGGAAGTGAGCAATCCACCCGTGGGGCTCAAGTTTATTGTCAATCACAAGTCAGTGGAGAGACTAGACTGAAGAACAGGGGCACCAAGAACATCAAGACTAGTGGAAAAGACCAGGCACAACTAGCAACTCCGAGACCGTGTAGCACTTCCGAGGTGACACGGTTGGCAACCGCGCACATCTGCTGAAAAGGTGGCAAACAGAGGTCTAAGGGAAGACCCCGCAGGTTCACCCCTAAGAAAAGCCCACAGTCACTGGCTCAGAGCTCGGTGTGGCGAAACGCAAGGCAGGATGGGCGAGGCAAGCACTGTGTGAGACGGCAGAGAAAGGACATAGAAGGGGTGCTGGTTATGTGTCATCCTACTCGGGAGTAGCTGGATCCCTGCCTCTGAGAACCCAGTGCTCAGTGGGCTTTTACACAGGGACTGTTAGGAAAAGAACTGAAGACTGTGTGTCGCCCCAGGGTGTGGGGTACTCGGGTATCAGGCGGTACAAGGGTTAACTGTGTCACGGGGAATGGCGGCCGTGCCTGATCCCGTGTCCAGGGGGAGTATTCTCTTGAAAAAGGGGAGATTTATGTACAGGGGATTATTTACAAGTCTATAGTAGTTTGTCGTGATGCCACCTGCAGTTTCTGGTGAGTAGCACCAGCGCTGCCACAGTCCTCCGGAGGTCGGTGGTATTGCGGCTGAGAGGTAGTCCTCCGCAGACAGGACTGGACCTCCGGGGCAGCGATCCTGTGAAAGGAATAAGTTCATAGGAAGAAGATGCAGCTGAGTCGCTTCACTCCGGGTACTTTACTGAGACTTTTGCAGCAATCGTTACAGTTTAGTGCAGTAGATGTTATCAGACAAGTAGCTAACGGGTGACTGCAAGCGGATCCCAGGTAGCCGGATGGATCTCTCAGTGTGTGCCTTTCTCTCTTCCAAATCTTCCCTGCTTCCCAGTAATTTTGGTGTGAAGTCTGACCCCATAAAGTGGATCTGGCCTCCTGCTGTCTCTCTCTCTCTCTTGCTCCTGTCGGGTAACTTTCTCTTAACACTGTGGCTTCGCCCTGCCGTGTCTGGTCCCCTCCTTTGGTTGCTTGAGATTCTGGGCTGTATATAGATATATCCCTAGTTCGTCGGATTCTCTGTGGTCCTTAGAGGATCCCACAGGTACGGGCTCCAGTGCCCGGTAAGCTGCCGGGGTTGGACTCCTGAAGTCCCTCTCTCCCCCAGGATGGCTGTCTGCGCCCAGGATAGCTTTCCTCTCCCTGGGTCCTCAGCCGAGGAACCCTCCTTCCTCCCTCAGGCTCCCTGCCTGGCTCTCAAACTGAACTGAGCTCCAGCTCTAGTTCCCCCTGGAGGTAGTTTTTATTCCCTACCGGGTGCCTCCCACTATGTGATCTAGTGTGGGGGTGCTTGTATATAGGTTCCACCCATCATCCTGTAATCTACTTGCAGCTGGGATATCTGCACCGCTTTTATGGGTGAAGTACCCCTCTGTGTCACCTGCTTTGCGGGGTGCCACATATCCCCTTGATTGAATATACTCGTCCGCGAGTATTAGTACTTGTCTACCGGGAAGCAAAAAACATTTTTTATATATTCACCATCAACATTAACGGGTAACTATTTTCAACAAGCAAGCTTAGGTTTCTTCCCATTGCTGGGAGGCTCATTACTTGGAACCGTTACACATATAAAAGACACATTATTACCTCGGCCCAACGGGAGCAGTACAAGGTGTTATGACAATAAATAGTTAATAGTTTATATTAGTTTATAGTCATTCAGAAATCTTTCAGGCTAGAGGCCTGTTTGTAGGAAAAAGGCTTTGGCCTTGCTCTTTTCCCTAGCTAGCTCTCTCTCCTTCTTCCCTCCCACCATCGGGTTTTCTCTGTCTCAGATTTTATATAATGTTTTGACTTAGAGGTAGCTGCTCTGAAGCTCTTATCAGCTTGTTCTGAATGTACTGTACGACTTCAAGGCTAGTTTAAACTAACTAACACACAGAAAATAATTGAATGTTTTTTTCAGAATAAAATGTATATTCAGCATAATATGATGCAATTACCTAGAACCACCCCTAATGAATGCCCCTTTAATGATAAGTAATAAAAACTGCTAACCGGGCCTAAAATAAAGGTCTTTGTCATTAAGCTCTACATTGACTTGTGTGTCAGCGTGGTTCTTTCGGTGATGTGCACACACTCAGACAAAGCATCCAATTTGGCGGCAGACAATTAAGATGACAGCCCACCCATAAGGTGTGGAGGGCATCCATTACAAATCGTACTCGCTATACTCGGAACGAGTACCGGGACCTACTCATTGCGAGTATAGCGAGTCCGATTACTTCATTAATCGCTCATTCCTAATGATGTTTATATCTTGGATGTGGGAGCCTTTAATCCAAAAATAATGAGACATGGAGGTTGTTTGAGAATTGTGAAAGAGGTTTCAGAGAGTCAGCGCCCAGGGAGGTGAACACAAGTGGGGGCGGCTTGAGTTTCTGTGTCCTTACATAAAATCAAAGCAACCACTTTGGCTTAATTCTAGTTTAAATGAAGGATGTAGCAATACTCTATGCTGCGAGGCCGGAATTCTAATCCATCTCCGGGTGCCTTCCCCCATGAAATCTGCTGACAGCCACCGCGTGGCTCAGGTCTTAGTCTTTCTTATCCTTTTTAATCCCTTTTATTTTAATAACAGTTTTATGCATATATGTAAATTGTCTGTGTTGTAATATCTTGTATATCTTTTGTAAACACTGAACTTTCTAGAGTAAATGTTATCAATGTACTTAGTTTGATTCTTCTTGTCCTATGAGCTCACCACGTCCTCACCGCTGTTTTTTCACATTACCAGACAGGTGACCGATCCACCTGAAAGAGATCGGTGGTGGCAGCATAGTTTTTGTATTTATGTGATATTATGGGCCTGAGGGTGACTGGATCGAGGTATATATACGTTCCTGGCAGGAGCTGGTGGTGTATATACATCCTGTCACATCACGTGCCGCAGTAGACAACATAAATTAGAGCAGCTGGGCTCCTTTTCTTATCCCTTGGCAATACCCGGTTTGACCAACAGGATAAGAGGGTGCCAGAGAGCTGCGGGTCCTAAGTCTTCGTGACACCCACCACCATCATCCACACTGACTCTATTACTAAGCTCTGAGGACCCGCTCCAGCCGTGGGGAGTGATACACCTAAGCTGCCACTACATCTATTCCCCAGGGTTCACCAAAAGCAGGGCTGGTCATCCTGACCAGAATCCAAGGATGGCTTTTACAAATAAACTTTAATCCCCTGTAAATAACCCCTTTACATGCTCAGTCAGGGCAACGACCACCGGGACTGCCACCGTGACATCCCCCTGACTGAACCTGGTTGATCAGGTACCCCCGCTCCTTACGACCATTGCACGGGCACTGCATAGGGTGTGTCAGTAATGTCACTACATGAATATTCATTCCCTGGGGTGTGTGCAGCAGAGCAGTAAGTGATCACTCACTGTGATTGACAGATAGAATGAATCTCTTTATTTGCAGTTTACAGAGGATAGGAGGGAAATATAAATAATAGAAATACCTGAATAGACAGAACTTCCCCAGGAGAATTAGAAAATGACAGCAGTTACATGTGGGTTTTTGACCTGACAGATTCCCTTTAATGCTGAGGTCATAAGAACAGCATTTACTTCAGGGGTGAAGAATTGACAGGAGTCTCCTGAAAACTATCTGCAGCTTTATTAGGAGGCCGAAGGCATTAATAATTTGTTCTCGCCCCTCCCCCAAGTATTTATAGCAGCTGTGATTTTGACTACTTTCAGGATTTAAGCAGTAGCGCCTCCATGTGGCTGTAGGTTGTGTCTGGTATTGCAGCTCAGCCCATATTACATTAAAGCTGGCCCACAATACTGGATACGGCTCATGGGTGAGGGGAACTCGGGTTATAAACCCTCCACAAGTCCTTAGAGGAGAATCTGTGAATGAACAGACACGTGGGAGGATAAATCACAGAAGGTTTATTAATGAGTAATGAGGAATATGGAGAGGAGAAGATCCGCAGGACGCGGTCACATCGCAGATCATCCCTGCAAGAAACAGTGAAAAATGATAACATTAGAAACACTGGAGATGAGGAAAAAGAAAGATGGAGAGAAAAGGAGAGAAGACGCTAAGAAGAGCGGAAAGTCAGGAAGAGTCAAGATGGAGACTGAGGATGGAGAACAAAGACAATGGAGAACATGGACTGTGGAAGCTCAGGAGAGGATCCCTGTCAGGATGTATGAAGGACATGACCGCGATAATCGAGGACGGGAGAGGAAGACAATGGAGGACAGATATATATGGACATAGATGGAAGTGTGGATGGACACCGGTGGATGGAGATGACAAATGGACACCGGTGGATGGAGATGACACATGGATACTGGTGGATGGAGATGACACGTGGACACTGGTGGATGGAGATGACACGTGGACACTGGTGGATGGAGATGACACGTGGACACTGGTGGATGGAGATGACACGTGGACACTGGTGGATGGAGATGACACGTGGGCACTGGTGGATGGAGATGACACGTGGACACTGGTGGATGGAGATGACACGTGGGCACTGGTGGATGGATAAGACACATGGGCACTGGTGGATGGAGATGACACATGGGCACTGGTGGATGAGATGACACATGGACACTGGTGGATGGAGATGACACGTGGGCACTGGTGGATGGATAAGACACGTGGACACTGGTGGATGGATAAGACACATGGGCACTGGTGGATGGAGATGACACGTGGACACTGGTGGATGGAGATGACACGTGGACACTGGTGGATGGAGATGACACGTGGACACTGGTGGATGGAGATGACACGTGGACACTGGTGGATGGAGATGACACGTGGACACTGGTGGTTGGAGATGACACATGGACACTGGTGAATGAAGAAGACACGTGGACACTGGTGGATGGAGATGACACATGGACACTGGTGGATGGAGAAGACACGTGGACACTGGTGGATGGAGAGGACACGTGGACACTGGTGGATGGAGATGACACGTGGACACTGGTGGATGGAGATGACACATGGGCACTGGTGGATGGAGAGGACACGTGGACACTGGTGGATGGAGAAGACACGTGGACACTGCTGGATGGAGATGACACGTGGACACTGGTGGATGGAGATGACACATGAGCACTGGTGGATGAGATGACACATGGACACTGGTGGATGGAGATGACACGTGGGCACTGGTGGATGGAGAAGACACGTGGACACTGGTGGATGGATAAGACACATGGGCACTGGTGGATGGAGATGACACGTGGACACTGGTGGATGGATAAGACACGTGGACACTGCTGGATGGAGATGACACGTGGACACTGGTGGATGGAGATGACACGTGGACACTGGTGGATGGAGATGACACGTGGACACTGGTGGATGGAGATGACACATGGACACTGGTGGATGAAGAAGACACGTGGACACTGGTGGATGGAGATGACACATGGGCACTGGTGGATGGAGATGACACATGGACACTGGTGGATGGAGAAGACACGTGGACACTGGTGGATGGAGATGACACGTGGACACTGGTGGATGGAGATGACACATGGGCACTGGTGGATGGAGAGGACACGTGGACACTGGTGGATGGAGAAGACACGTGGACACTGCTGGATGGAGATGACACGTGGACACTGGTGGATGGAGATGACACGTGGACACTGGTGGATGGAGATGACACGTGGACACTGGTGGATGGAGATGACACATGGACACTGGTGGATGAAGAAGACACGTGGACACTGGTGGATGGAGATGACACATGGGCACTGGTGGATGGAGATGACACGTAGACACTGGTGGATGGAGATGACACGTGGACACTGGTGGATGGAGATGACACATGGACACTGGTGGATGGAGATGACACGTGGACACTGGTGGGTGGAGATGACACGTGGACACTGGTGGAAGGATATAGCAGGGAGACAATATCCATTGAAGGTGGAAGGACAATATATGTGGACACTGGTGGATGGACATATGATGGACCCAGCAGAGAGACACTATGTCCATTGGGGGTGGATGGATGCTTGGATGGACACTGGTGGGTGGGATATATGTGGATAGAGATGTGATGATTCGGACAACCTGGGGGAATTTTTTGACCTCAGGAGGGTTACAGGGCTGTGCAAATTAATTGGGACAAAGCAAATCTTTCCTTGTTGTTCTTGCATTAGTTTTACTATAGCTGATCAGTGTTTTATCAGTTCTTGGTGTCCAGTTTCATTGTGCAGCGAATTATTCTGGAAACGGTCGATTTTCCAATCCCAGCGGTGGAAGCGATTTCTCTTATAGTCAGACTTGTATGATCATCAAGAGTAATAATTCTAGACTCTTCTGTGGAGTAACATCCATTGTTACAGGCAGGAATCACATAGAAAAGGCCACTAAACCACTCCTCCCAGAAACAAGCTCTCACCTGAAGCTGAGGGGGCGCTAGCTGTATTCTCTGACTAAAACCAGTCACACCACACTTTGTTACTCAAGGTTGTACACTCACCTGCTCAAAGCAGTTACAACTGGTGCGAATCACTGACTGGTAACCCCAGCACCATTTTACTTACAAAAATGTTTTGTCCCAATAAATTTGCACAGGACTGTATGATATAGACAGTGAAGGGCAAGGAGGACAGTGAGGACGAGGAGCAGGGTGCACACATCCTGAGAATAGAGAACAGGAGGACGAGGAGCAGGGTGCACACATCCTGAGTATAGAGGACAGTGAGGACGAGGAGCAGGGTGCACACATCCTGAGTATAGAGGACAGTGAGGACGAGGAGCAGGGTGCACACATCCTGAGTATAGAGGACAGGAGGACGAGGAGCAGGGTGCACACATCTTGAGTATAGAGGACAGTGAGGACGAGGAGCAGGGTGCACACATCCTGAGTATAGAGGACAGTGAGGACAACGAGCAGGGTGCACACATCCTGAGTATAGAGGACAGGAGGACGAGGAGCAGGGTGCACACATCTTGAGTATAGAGGACAGTGAGGACGAGGAGCAGGGTGCACACATCCTGAGTATAGAGGGCAGTGAGGACGACGAGCAGGGTGCACACATCCTGAGTATAGAGGACAGGAGGACGAGGAGCAGGGTGCACACATCTTGAGTATAGAGGACAGTGAGGACGAGGAGCAGGGTGCACACATCCTGAGTATAGAGGACAGTGAGGACGAGGAGCAGGGTGCACACATCCTGAGTATAGAGGACAGGAGGACGAGGAGCAGGGTGCACACATCTTGAGTATAGAGGACAGTGAGGACGAGGAGCAGGGTGCACACATCCTGAGTATAGAGGACAGTGAGGACAACGAGCAGGGTGCACACATCCTGAGTATAGAGGACAGGAGGACGAGGAGCAGGGTGCACACATCTTGAGTATAGAGGACAGTGAGGACGAGGAGCAGGGTGCACACATCCTGAGTATAGAGGGCAGTGAGGACGACGAGCAGGGTGCACACATCCTGAGTATAGAGGACAGGAGGACGAGGAGCAGGGTGCACACATCCTGAGTATAGAGGACAGTGAGGACGAGGAGCAGGGTGCACACATCCTGAGTATAGAGGACAGGAGGACGAGGAGCAGGGTGCACACATCCTGAGTATAGAGGACAGTGAGGACGAGGAGCAGGGTGCACACATCCTGAGTATAGAGGACAGGAGGACGAGGAGCAGGGTGCACACATCCTGAGTATAGAGGACAGGAGGACGAGGAGCAGGGTGCACACATTCTGAGAATAGAGGACAGGAGGACGAGGAGCAGGGTGCACACATCCTGAGTATAGAGGACAGGAGGACGAGGAGCAGGGTGCACACATCCTGAGTATAGAGGACAGGAGGACGAGGAGCAGGGTGCACACATCCTGAGTATAGAGGACAGTGAGGACGAGGAGCAGGGTGCACACATCCTGAGTATAGAGGACAGGAGGACGAGGAGCAGGGTGCACACATCCTGAGTATAGAGGACAGGAGGACGAGGAGCAGGGTGCACACATCCTGAGTATAGAGGACAGGAGGACGAGGAGCAGGGTGCACACATCCTGAGTATAGAGGACCGGAGGACGAGGAGCAGGGTGCACACATCCTGAGTATAGAGGACAGTGAGGACGAGGAGCAGGGTGCACACATCCTGAGTATAGAGGACAGGAGGACGAGGAGCAGGGTGCACACATCCTGAGTATAGAGGACAGGAGGACGAGGAGCAGGGTGCACACATCCTGAGTATAGAGGACAGTGAGGACGAGGAGCAGGGTGCACACATCCTGAGTATAGAGGACAGGAGGACGAGGAGCAGGGTGCACACATCCTGAGTATAGAGGACAGGAGGACGAGGAGCAGGGTGCACACATCCTGAGTATAGAGGACAGTGAGGACGAGGAGCAGGGTGCACACATCCTGAGTATAGAGGACAGTGAGGACGAGGAGCAGGGTGCACACATCTTGAGTATAGAGGACAGGAGGACGAGGAGCAGGGTGCACACATCCTGAGTATAGAGGACAGGAGGACGAGGAGCAGGGTGCACACATCCTGAGTATAGAGGACAGGAGGACAAGGAGCAGGGTGCACACATCCTGAGTATAGAGGACAGTGAGGACGAGGAGCAGGGTGCACACATCCTGAGTATAGAGGACAGGAGGACGGCGCGGTGGAGGTCACACCAAGTCTTCCCCGGACGCCTCTCACCTTAACACTTCACCAAGTAGCTGATCGTCTTCTGTTCCTCTGCATTAAAATAAGAGAGAGAAAGTGTCAGAGAGCGAGAGGAGGCGAGGAGAAGACGCTGGAGGAGAACACAGGTGAGACAGACACCAGCATGGACTCCCTGCAGCACCGACATCCTAGGTCACATCTTCACATGTATGAGATTATCTCAGCACTGGAACATTTTATAGAACATCAAATGGTGGAAATTATTCTTATTCCAAGATCTATAGAGTACAATGCCCTCGGTGGAGTCTCCCCTTTATTGCTGCCCTCGGTGGAGTCTCCCCTTTATTGCTGCCCTCGGTGGAGTCTCCCCTTTATTGCTGCCCTCGGTGGAGTCTCCCCTTTATTGCTGCCCTCGGTGGAGTCTCCCCTTTATTGCTGCCCTCGGTGGAGTCTCCCCTTTATTGCTGCTCTCGGTGGAGTCTCCCCTTTATTGCTGCCCTCGGTGGAGTCTCCCCTTTATTGCTGCCCTCGGTGGAGTCTCCCCTTTATTGCTGCCCTCGGTGGAGTCTCCCCTTTATTGCTGCCCTCGGTGGAGTCTCCCCTTTATTGCTGCCCTCAGTGGAGTCTCCCCTTTATTGCTGCCCTCGGTGGAGTCTCCCCTTTATTGCTGCTCTCGGTGGAGTCTCCCCTTTATTGCTGCCCTCGGTGGAGTCTCCCCTTTATTGCTGCCCTCGGTGGAGTCTCCCCTTTATTGCTGCCCTCAGTGGAGTCTCCCCTTTATTGCTGCCCTCGGTGGAGTCTCCCCTTTATTGCTGCTCTCGGTGGAGTCTCCCCTTTATTGCTGCCCTCGGTGGAGTCTCCCCTTTATTGCTGCCCTCGGTGGAGTCTCCCCTTTATTGCTGCTTTCACATCAGAGTCTTTTGCTGATTGCGGAAGATCCGGCAGGTCTTCTGTATCTGCCGGGTAACGGCTGACTTGTGGCGAGCCCCATTCATTCTCTATAGGACTGCGGTCAGGTGCGGCCATTGTGGGTTTGCCGGGTTCAGCAGTTCCAGCATTTGTGGCAGCGCAAAAAATTGCTGCTAGACGAGTTTTGTAAAGTTGCCACAAGTGCCGGATCTGGCAAAATCGCAATAGCCGCACCTGACCGCAAGTCCCATAGAGAATGAATGGGGCTCGCCACAAGTCAGCCGTTACGTGACAGATATAGAAAACCTGGCGGATCTGCCGCGATCTACCGCTGATGTGAAAGGTCCCTAAGAAGTAGAAATGTCCCCTTACACCTGGGATCACCGTGCGGCTGCAGACGCTGCACCACTGATATGTCCACCCTGAGTATAAGCCAGAAAACGTGACTGTCAGAATAATTCAACCAATATATTCCAAAACCGGAGGATAAGATGCAGAGAAGAATAAAGAGAATATTATCTAACTTATAATTCTGACGGCAGAACAGTGGTAAGTACTAAACTAAACTTGACATGTGGGTGAGAAGTCCTTCTGCAGCCAAAAGGGGAATTCTGTATGTAGTGAGCTCCCCTAGTGGTGACTGTATAAATCTGTATGTAGTGAGCGCCCTCTAGTGGTGACTGTATAAATCTGTATGTAGTGAGCTCCCCCTAGTGGTGACTGTATAAATCTGTATGTAGTGGGCTCCCTCTAGCGGTGACTGTATAAATCTGTATGTAGTGAGCTCCCCCTAGTGGTGGCTGTATAAATCTGTATGTAGTGAGCTCCCTCTAGTGGTGACTGTATAAATCTGTATGTAGGGAGCTCCCTCTAGTGGTGGCTGTATAAATCTGTATGTAGTGAGCTCCATCTAGTGGTGACTGTATAAATGTGTATGTAGTGAGCTCCCCCTAGTGGTGACTGTATAAATCTGTATGTAGTGAGCTCCCTCTAGTGGTGGCTCTATAAATCTGTATGAGGAGACCTCCCTCTAGTGGTGGCTGTATAAATCTGTATATAGTGACCACCCTCTAGTGGTGACTATATAAATCGGTATATAGTGAGCTCCATCTAGTGGTGACTGTATAAACCTGTCTGCTGTGAGCTTCCTCTAGTTGTGACTGTATAAATCTGTATGTAGTGAGCTTCCTCTAGTTGTGACTGTATAAATCTGCATGTAGTGAGCTCCCTCTAGTGGTGACTATATAAATCAGTATATAGTGAGCTCCATCTAGTGGTGACTGTATAAACCTGTCTGCTGTGAGCTTCCTCTAGTTGTGACTGTATAAATCTGTATGTAGTAAGCTCCTTCTAGTGGTGGCTGTATAAATCTGTATGTAGTGAGTTCCCTCAAGTGGTGACTGTATAAATCTGTATGTAGTGAGCTCCCTCTAGTGGTGGCTGTATAAATCTGTATGTAGTGAGCTCCCCCTAGTGGTGGATGTATAAATCTGTATGTAGTAAGCTCCCTCTAGTGGTGGCTGTATAAATCTGTATGTAGTGAGTTCCCTCAAGTGGTGACTGTATAAATCTGTATGTAGTGAGCTCCCTCTAGTTTTAGCTGTACTTAATATATCTGTTTGCACTGATTCTCCCTCCATAGAATCCCGGTTTCTGCCCAAGAGAGCGTATAAATTATAGAGTCAGTCTATAGACCGAGGCCCTCAGAGGTGGAGGAGGAGGTGGAGGTCGGCCTCATTACGGCTGACCTACGTGGACATTTCCAGGGGCACATGATACACGTGATATGGATTAATATTTCATAATAATATTAATAAGTTGCCTGCCCCTGACCAAATCAATATAGACCAAGCGCCGGCATTGAAAAGTAGTAGACACCAGACACACAGAGTCAGATGTACACCCTTCCTTGGTCTGTCCCAAGCTCCCAGTGTCTGTTTATTTTAAGACATAAGGTTTTTGTTCAATAAGGGGCTCGGTCAGCCCTACTCAGATGTATTCATTGGTCAGTGGGTTAGTCCAAGGGCGGATCCATGAGGTCATCAAGGGGTGTGGTCTTTATCGAGTATGTTATTCTGTGATTGGTCAGTCTTTCCTGACCTCCAGCTTTGGTGATTGGTCAGTCTTCTTTGGACTACATCTTGCTCTCAGCACATGGTGTGATGTGGCAGGAAATGGCAGCCATGTTTAAATCACAAATTATACAATGTAAAATAATACACTCCATATATCATTTCTCCCATGCCCTTATGTCTTAAAGGTTAATTAAGTATTTGATCCTATGGCTCTCCTCAACAAATGAGCGAGAAAATAAAGGGTAAGGACCTGAGGGTAACGCGGCCCCGTTCTCCTACACATCATGGGACACACAACTAACTGTCCCTTCATCTTCACTGGCCCTGTAGATGTCAGCTGTGGCCCCTGTAGATGTCAGCTGTGGCCCCTGTAGATGTCAGCTATGGCCCCTGTAGATGTCAGCTGTGGCCCCTGTAGATGTCAGCTGTGGCCCCTGTAGATGTCAGCTGTGGCCCCTGTAGATGTCAGCTGTGGCCCCTGTGTCCTACATTACCTGGCATGTAGTAATCATAGACCTGGATGATGGAGGGTTTCCGGCCGCTCACGGGGACGCTCTGCTGGGCCTGAAGCTCCAGGGTCTGTGGCTCAGACGTGACCTGGGAAGAAGGGAGAGAAATGCTGAGTGTGAGATGATGAATGTGAAGGGCCGAGGCTCCACCAGTCCGGGACTCGCTGACATCTTCTCCAACCACTGATACTTTTCTATAGATCTTGTACTGATTAGTGTTTTATTTTTTTCTTTCCCTTTGGGGGATTTTTCATTTTATTGTTCAGAAGCAAAAGCCTTCAGAGAGGAGACAAAATGGCGCCAGTCCTGGGGTGGCCAGTGCTGAGGCTGTCAGTCCTGGGGCAACCTGTGCCAAGTGGGTCAGCCCTGGGGAGGCCAATGCCGAGGCGGCCAGTCCTGGGGTGGCCTGTGCCGAGGCAGCCAGTCCTGGGGTGGCCTGTGCCGAGGCGGCCAGTCCAGGGGTGGCCTGTGCCGAGGCAGCCAGTCCTGGGGTGGCCTGTGCCGAGGCGGCCAGTCCAGGGGTGGCCTGTGCCGAGGCGGCCAGTCCAGGGGTGGCCTGTGCCGAGGCGGCCAGTCCAGGGGTGGCCTGTGCCGAGGTGGCCAGTCCAGGGGTGGCCTGTGCCGAGGCGGCCAGTCCTGGGGTGGCCTGTGCCGAGGCGGCCAGTCCTGGGGTGGCCTGTGCTGAGGCGGTCAGTCCTGGGTTGGCCAGTGCCGAGGCGGTCAGTCCTGGGTTGGCCAGTGCCGAGGCGGCCAGTCCTGAGGTGGCCTGTGCCGAGGCGGCCAGTCCAGGGGTTTCTTCTGAACCCAAGCTGGTGTGTGTATGTGGAGCCCCCAGTGATCATGGTAGTGGGGACCGATTAATAATGTCTGTGTGTGGTCAGATGGCAGATATTCCAGACGCCCGGTCATCATGTTCTCACCTTATCGATGTAGATGGACACGGCGTCCTCATCCTTCTCCACTCTCTTAACTAATGGATGTTTCTTCAGCTGTAAATGAGATTATACACGTCATGTGTCCAGAATAGTAATACATGGCTGATACTTGTAAGAACAGCGCCAACCTATTCAGTGGTGGTGTCTGATATTGCAGCACAGCTCTATTACTGTAAATAAGAGGCAATACCAGACACCACCTATAGACAGGAGGGGCGCTGCTTGAATAATATAACTAGGCATAGGTGGAGTTATCATAGGAATAAGTGCGCCATGTGAGTGGTGGTACAAGACATCGGCACATACAGACCTAAATGTAACATGTCCAGGATTAACAGATCATCTGCTATCTGGATGATTATGTATGCAAATGTGAGTGTGATAAACTGTAGGTCCACTGTATAAGACCCTGCCCCACCCTGCACTAGACCATGTCCCGCCTCTTCACTAGACCTTATCCCACCTCTGCACTAGACAATGTCCTGCCCCTGCTCTAGACCATGTCCTGCCCCTGCACTAGACCATGTCCTGCCCCTGTACTAGACCCTGTTCCACCCCTGCA